>MWSQ01000427.1:0-82021 GCA_002116395.1 Ramularia endophylla | reverse complement strand
CTCGGCTACGATAGCGCGCTATTTTGACGTTGTTTCCAAAGATGTCCTAAAAACGCACCGTAGAATGCTTGAATCTGGCCCTTTTACAGCGCTTATCATGAGAGCAAGTTCTCTGCCACCGCGACTGCTTGTGACTTTTCACACGTCTCGAGACTGTCTTTTGTATCGCGATGTTCTGTTTTATGAGAGAGAAAGGAAGATGACGGGCCAACGGAAAGCGCCTTGGCAATCTGACTTTCTTGATCCAACGTCAGGACTCAGATGGCTCTCCAGCACGGTCATTACACTGACCTCGTTGCGCCCACATGGCGATCCAATATACACCCTCCAATCATCCTCTCGAAGGGAAGAGTCGACCGTCTCGACATGAGCGGACATATCATCACACCATTGAACCGCCACTCACACGAGCGAAACTCTCATTCCCGATGTCCCGCCACAGGACAGCTACTTACGCGTGGGAGTTTGTCACTTCGATCTATGGCTATGAGGACCTTCCATGGAACGTCGGCAAAGCTCTCACAGCGAAGCTCCTCGAATTCCTCCGACACAGGTAGAGTGCGTCGCTGCATTCTTTGACGACAACATGCTTCGCAGGTACTTGAGAACGCTTATGATCAGAGCCCTCTCAGTCGTAACCCCCTGTGGCATGGAGATTTCAAGTTCACAGCATGTGGTGGCCACCACAGCCCGTCACTGTCCGCCTTACTGTCATACACATGCTTGGCATTGAACATGCCTCTCCAGCGGAGATTGGCCGATTCACCTCGAATGCCTTTGAAATCGTCGCACATCTGTGGTGTGCCTGGCTGTCTTTACCATGCACGATGTCGTCAGATGGGATGTAGGCCATTGTCCAAAGCCAGTAGGAAGCAGTATTATCAGTATGTCAATAGGACCTCTAGACAGTGTACGACGGAGCAGGCCGACCCGATCTGGTTTTCTTGATCGGTCGTTCAACTTCAGCAGCATCGGAGTTGTCGACAGGTCGCTTCGCTATCTCAGCTTGATGTGCGCTGTCGCTCGGTTTTGCTGACTTGGGAGACTTTGCTTTGGTACCTCTTGGCTTCCCATCTGTGTGTGGTTTTGCATTTGGTGTGGGTCTTGCTGGCTGACCAGGGTTCGGCACGCCAAAGATCCCGTTGGCTTTGGCAGAAGACACGGCTGCTTCACCAGCTGGTGCCATACGCCCTTCTGCTTCAAGTCGCTCTATGATGCCGACATTGCGATACGAGAATGAGCTCTTTTCTCTTCGCGGCGTGAAGCGAACGAACTGCGTTTTGGTTTGCTGGTCCACCTTTCGGCCGCCGCTGTCTATCCAGCCAAAGCAGAGGGCCTCATCAAGGGCACCATCGTAGGTTAAGGCATCTTCAGCTTCAGGACCTGTATCCTTTTGCCTTGTGATGAGTAACATGACACCTTTCGCTGAGGAGCCTTCTCGTCCGAGCCATGCCCTCCACTGAGCTAAAGGCGCGTGGCTAAAGATCAGTTCTGGGAGAGCGGGTGGCATGGTGCTTTCCACGCGTCAAATGAACGGGTCTCGTAAGGAAAGCGACTCTGCACCCGTCTTCTAGACCGCGTCTGCCACTGTGGTCGCGTCGTACTCCGTGGTGCGAGAGAGTAGATGTATACAATTGTTTGTAGGTAGTCTTGGCGAGAGTAACCTCAGGTAGAGAAGGGAGAAACAAAGGCTCTCACACGCATTAGCCATGGCGCTTCCGGGTGTCCACATCGGCAGCAATGCCTAAACTTCGCCTTCCATTTAGCCAAATGCAGGGCCGGGCCACCGCTCTGGGTTTCTCAAAAGTTCGGCCACGTTGCCCGCCTGACACGTCGACCCCACGTCCCCACCTGGAGCTCGACATCAATTGCTGGATTAATTTTTTGGCGTTGTGGATAAGAGCTCCAATTCCTGGGGTCAGTTTCGAGCACACCCGCCATCCAATACCCACCATCCATCGCGCAGCCTCGTGTCGTGTTTTTCGAGCTGCCGGCTCCGGCGGAAAGCAACGGAAGTTTTATTGTAAGTCTGTTTGGAATAAGTCTCTGGCCGTCACCTGTTTCGTTTCACTGCATGAGATCGCGTCTTCCTCTCTTTTTGTTTTCCAAACCTCAAAATGTCTACCACCGTCACCACTACAATCGCTCCGTCCAAGGCCAACATTGGAGTCTACACCAACCCAGCGCACGACTTGTGGATAGCAGATGCTCTTCCAACGAAAGATGAAGTTGAGCAAGGCGAGAGCTTGCAACCTGGCGAGGTAACAATCGCGATCAAGAGCACAGGGATTTGCGGGTATGTTCTAACTTCTTTCAATGTCTGACAAAAGTACAAAGACTGATACCAAACGGCTTGCTTTCAGATCTGATGTCCACTTCTGGCACGCAGGATGCATAGGACCTATGATCGTTGACGGCGACCACATTCTTGGCCATGAATCCGCTGGAATTATTGTCGCCAAACACCCTTCAGTCAAGACACACGAAGTCGGCGACCGCGTGGCTGTCGAGCCAAATATAATCTGCAACGAGTGCGAACCCTGCTTGACTGGAAAGTACAATGGCTGCGTAGATGTACAATTCCGCTCTACACCACCAATTCCAGGTCTGCTGAGACGTTATGTCAACCACCCTGCAGTATGGTGCCACAAAATTGGCGATATGAGCTACGAGGATGGTGCTTTGCTTGAGCCATTATCAGTTGCCCTGGCGGGTATGCAGAGAGCGAACATTACCCTTGGAGACAGTGTGATGGTCTGTGGTGCTGGCCCTATTGGGTTGGTCACTTTGGCTTGCGTCAAGGCCGCTGGTGCAGAGCCTATTGTCATTACGGACATCGATGAGGGACGACTCAAGTTCGCCAAGGAGTTCTGCCCAAGTGTACGAACTCACAAAGTCGACTTTGCCGATTCGCCAGATCAATTCGCGGAAAAGGTTGTCAAGCTTGCGGATGGCGTGGAGCCTGCTGTTGTTATGGAGTGCACTGGTGTGGAGTCTTCCATCTCCGGAGCTATTCATGCTGCGAAATTCGGTGGCAAGGTTTTCGTCATTGGTGTTGGCCGGCCAGAGATCAAGATCCCTTTTATGAGGTTAAGCACACGGGAAGTCGATCTTCAGTTCCAGTACCGCTACGCAAACACCTGGCCGAGAGCAATTCGTTTGTTGAAAGGTGGGGTGCTCGATCTTACAAAGCTCGTTACACACAGGTTCAAGCTGGAAGAGGCGCTCGAGGCATTCAAGGTTGCGGCAGATGCCAAGCAGGGTGGCATCAAGGTCATGATACAGAGCATGGATGAAGGAGAGAAGTAGAAGCATAGAATGGAGAAAGCATAGCGAGCTGGATCACGAGTGACCTTTTGGATGGCATAATCTGGCCATTAAACATCCGTATTCATCTTCGTTCGGTTCTTTGAACTAAGACTGCAGATCGAACTCTCCCCTTATAAAGCACGCCCACGCAGCACCTTCGCCCTGCACGCGATCCATGAGCGGCACACAATGCACAACCTGCTGATCCTCCTTCCAAGCAATACTGACAGTGAACCTTTCTTTGGCCATTGCCCTCTTCGCCACATTAGCCACGATACTCTGCTGAAAGTCTTTTGCCGTCTGCGAAAATCCAGGCCCATCTTTTGTTCCATACCAATCATTATATAGCCTTTGCGAAACCCATGGCATTCGCATATTGGAAGGCATCCCATTAGCATGGAATCTCGTAGGCACAATAATCAGGAAGTCCATATGTTGATCCTTGATCCGCTCCAACTCGGACATTAGTGCTAGAGTTCTCATAGCGCAAGTCTCGGATTTGAGAGCAGAGAAGTTCTGGACCGCGCTGTCGATTACCAGAGCCGTGTCTGCCGTGTTCTGCATCTCGTCGGCTAGAGCACACCAATCGATACTTGATTCATCTGGTGTCATGTTGAGAGGCTTCTCCACAATGATATCGTCACAGGTCTTTCCGGTTGCTTCTGCAAGTTCTGTGAGTGCTGCTTTGGCGAAGAGATCTGTCACATCGACATCTGCAGCTAGAAGGTACGCTCGTTTGCTGGTCTTGCGATCCACTGCTTGATTCACGGCTTGTAGCATTACTTTGCACTTGTTGTTGAATGGCGAGGTCGGTTCGACGCGGAGCGTACATTCCACGTCAGTGCCGTAGGGAATGTTGAGGGAGGTGTAGGAGCCGATGCCCAGGATCTTGGAGCCTTGTCGGTAGTTCCTGGATGTGTATCGGACAGGCGAGCCGTGGATCTTGGAGTCCAATAATGCGATGCCTCCGAATGGGACTGGAGGCACCGGCAGGGCTCGCTTGGCGTAGGGGTGGTTGAAATTCTGATCTCGATCCCCGTTCCGGAGGAATGTTTCATTTGGACGAGAGTATATTGTAGAAACCAAATTCGATTCTGAGAGAGACGCAGAGCTGGCAGAGAACATCGACTCGTCGTCTGGAATATCTGTGCTGTCCCACCATTGCTTCCTCACATGTCGCTGTATAAGCTGTGATCGAGCAAGTGCCTGGATGAGTTGATCGAGTTGCGATGACGTGATGACGAGCTGCTCTTTCGTTCCACTCTCTGGTGAAGGAGTTGTGGATTCACTGCCGATGAATATAGCACTAGGAGGCCTAGACAGGGATGCTTTGGGCGTCAAGCACTCATCTTCTGGCTCTTGCAGAGGAAGTTCCGGACTGCCAACAGGACTAGAGAGGAAGATCTGAGATCGAGTGTAGTCCGTTGGTGTGAAATAGATCTCAAATTGATGCGAGTCCCTTCTGCCGCGTCTCGATATACTGCTCGTGTTGCGAGTATGCTTTCGAGACGCGTTCGTGTCGACAGTGAGGTCTACCGACTTTGTTCGCCCAGCATCATTTTCGGGTATCGCGTATTGTGTTTCAAATCCAGCACTGTGGCTGAGGCTGTCCCAAGAATCATCGCTGAGTGTAGAATGTTCGCTGCCACTTTCGCCCTCTGAAGGTGGAGAGTAGGAGACGGGCATGAGTAGCTCTGTCTGCTGTGATGGTTCTGCGGGCGTGGGAGTATTCCTGTCGCGTATGAAGTCATGTTTTTGGTGGTCTGCGTCTGTAGAGAGAATGCTGATTCTAGTAGGCGATGTACTTCGATTGCTTTCCGTGCTTGCAGTGAAACGAACACTCTTTCGGTTCGTGGCAGGGATACGTTTGAGCAAGCTATTTTCTCGACTGGCAAAGTCCATGGCTTGTATGCGTTCAAGCTCCAGTCCGACTCCTAGCGCCTTGGTTGGCTTTACACTTTGTGAATCGGCCACCGAAGCAATTCTATAATCATTGCCCATGATATCGTCAGAATCAGATCTGTTCGAGGACCTTGTGTTTTTCCTTTGTTGACCTGCCTGCAGCGTCACTGTTGGTTGTTGCAGATCTCAGCCAACCGTTGTTGAAAGCAGTTTGGCTGTAGAATTAGGCGTTAGGAACTCATATAACGGGCATGCGGAAAACGGAAACTGTAGACCGGGGCATGAAGGAAGGATGCTGCATCCTCAAGAGTATGGTTGCTCCTTTGTGGAGTATGTTTCGCCTATGATGCAAATTAACAAAGAGTAACTAGGGAGAGAATAGCAACCGGTCAAAGCGGAGAGACAAAGCAAGCGCCCGTGACCCACGCGACGACAATGAACGCGGGTACGCACGCCTTAGAGCGATGTGGAAGTTCAAGTGTCTCAACTTGCAATGATGTATCTGCGATGAATCCATTGCTCGGCGAATCGTGTCAGGTCATATTCCGTAATGTGTCGTCTTGTCGCCCGCAGTGTAAGAGTCCAGCGTCGTGTTCAATACCACCGGACACATGCCGCAGAGCATAAAGAAAGTCGTGAGCCGAGAGCTTGAAGTGTCAAACATGCGAAATTCGTGGTGCAGCCATCAATCCTGCCGAATCTACTCTGGAACAATGCCTCCAATCGACCGCCAGAAGTCACATCGCACGCCACGATCGTCTTCCCAAGTCCGCCCACTGACGATGCTGAACGCTGGTTTTCTACCACCCCCAACGAAGTAAGTGATGTTGAAAATCTTGTTGTATGATTGGTACAGTGTTCCGCCTTGCACTGTCGAATTGACCAGTTCGCCTCCAGTCTCGTTTACTGTCACAGAAGGAATTAGTGCTAGTCCATTGCAGAACATCACCGTTTCAGAAGGACTCATGGTTCGCCATCGCGGCGTTGCGAGTCCCAAACCGGCCGGTCCTCGAGTCCAGCCACACTTGGGTTACCACTCATTACGAAATTGCCCCATATCTTCGAGAGTTCATCGGCGAAAGCTTCGCCTTGGCTGACTTCCCGCGGCTCATCGAAGTAGGCGAACATGTCTAAGCCATGAACTGCGGAAAGGGCTGAGACCTCATGTTTGTGTGATTTGCGGCCGTTGTCCGTGAAGGCTTCCGCAAGCCAGTAGGAGGGGTAGATAAAACGTTATTTCTGCATAGATGTTGTTCACTCCCTGTTGTTTTGCCGGTCGAGTGCTGGACTGATTGACAGCGGTCGGTCCACTGATACCTGTAGAGGTGGCATGGACCAGTAGACTGCACCGATAAGTCCTCAGAACCGTGCTGCAAGGGTATAAGGTAATGCGCAGTATGCTGGTCTGCAGTGCCGCAGAATATGCGACCGCTCGCCTATCGCCCGAGCCTTGTGGTGGAACGGCTCCATTGCGTTGCCAAGCTGGTTGACTGCAATTTGATGCTACCAAGTGAAGCTCACTTCTCTCAGCAGATCATCCAGGTCGTGGGATCATGACGAGATGTCAGCCCGAGAAGGGGTGTCGAACAGCGAGTGCCGGCGGTTTGATGGGGATGAGCACATCAAGCCTGTATAGACAGCCCGTAAATTGCAGCTGCTCGCAGATGGCGGCCAAAGCCCATGGCATACCAGTATGCAGAGCCGCCGCACCAATACTCTGGACAAGGTCGAGTATGCTTTGTAGGCATTACGATGAAAGACACCGTGCAGACTGATGAGTTTGGTGCAAGAAGGTGGACTGTCGTCGACGCGCCGTAACTATCGCGTCACTAGCGTCAAACTCAATCTTGATTACATAACCTCCTGCATCGCTCTTTCCTCAAAAAGTCTCCAAAGTTTTGCATGTGAAGTGCATTCTTGCGCCTTCCCTCCCAGGACATCCACTTCCTACGATGCCGGCGCAACTGACGGGGCGAACGAAGCCGACGAAGCCCAAAAAGCAGATTCGCGGCCAAAAACGCAAACGAGACGATGTCGACGTGGAAGTGCTGGAAGCCGCTGTGAAGGACCTCGATGTCAAGAAGACATATACACAATTCAGCGATCTTCCCTTATCAGGACCGACGACGGCCGGGCTAAAAGCAGCGGCATTTGCGACTTTGACGGACATTCAGGCCAAAGCAATTCCACTCGCGCTGCAAGGGAAAGACATTTTGGGAGCAGCAAAGACGGGCAGCGGCAAGACGCTCGCTTTTCTCATTCCCGTGTTGGAAAACTTGTACAGAGCACATTGTGTGGGTGGCGATGCGGGTCTGGGAGCGTTGATCATCGCCCCGACGCGGGAGTTGGCGATTCAGATCTTTGAAGTGTTGAGGAAATTGGGCGGAAAAGGGCATTTCATCTCGGCGGGCATGATCACGGGCGGCCTGAGTTTCAAGGCCGAGCAGGATTCGCTGAGCAGGATGAACATTCTGATCGCGACTCCAGGCAGATTACTCCAGCATTTGTCGCAAACAGCGTCTTTCAATGTGGATAATCTGAGAATGTTGGTCCTGGACGAGGCTGATCGCATTCTGGATCTGGGATTTCAGCGGGCCATGGACGATATTCTGGAATACCTCCCCAAAGACCGCCAAACAATGCTCTTCAGCGCCACCCAAGCGAAGAAAGTGAAAGATTTGGCAAGACTATCTCTCCACGAGCCCGAATACGTCTCCGTCCATGAAGCCGCCTCTGCCTCGACACCCAAAACTCTCCAACAAAACTACATCATCACACCTCTACAGGACAAACTAGACACCCTCTGGTCTTTCATCCAAAATGCGAAAAAGAACAAAATCCTCGTCTTCCTCTCCTCAGGCAAACAAGTCCGTTTCGTCTACGAATCATTCCGACATATGCAACCTGGAATCCCGCTCCTCCATCTCCACGGCCGACAAAAACAGACTGCACGTCTAGACATCACCCAGAAGTTTTCCGCTTCCAAAAACAGCTGTCTCTTCGCCACAGACGTCGTAGCTCGTGGTCTAGATTTCCCGGCTGTAGACTGGGTAGTCCAAGTCGACTGTCCCGAAGATCCAGAAACTTACATCCACCGCGTGGGACGTACGGCACGATATGAGCGGAACGGTCGCGCGATTCTCTTCCTTGATCCGAGCGAGGAGGAAGGTATGCTCGAGGCGTTGGAGAAGAAGAAAGTCCCCATTGAGAGAATCAATGTCAAGGCGAAGAAGCAAACGAGCATCAAACCTCAATTACAAAGTATGTGCTTCAAAGATCCGGCGCTGAAGTATCTCGGTCAGAAATGTTTCGCTAGTTACGTGCGGAGTCTGCACATTCAAAAGAACAAAGACATCTTCAAGTTGGACGAGTATCCTCTGGAAGAGTTCGCCGCCAGTCTGGGACTACCGGGTGCTCCACGGATCAAGTTCTTGAGGGCTGATCAGGATGCCGTGAAAGCTAAGAAGAATGCCAGTCGGCAGGCTATGATGTCCGATTCTTCGGACAAGGAGGATGAAGCGGATAGTGGGGATGAGAAGAAGAGTAAGAAGAAAGAAGTCCGAACGAAGTACGATAGGATGTTCGAGAGGCAGAATCAAGACATTCTTGCGGATCATTATTCGAAGATGATTGCTGCGGATGAGGATGACGTGGATCGGAATAAATTCGATGGCGAACAAGATGCCGACGAAGATCTGTTCGATGTCAAGCGCAGGATACCGGCTGGTGGCGATTCGGACTCCGACAACGAAATCCCGGCGGCGAGGACTGCAGATGGGGAAATTGCGAAGAGTGTCACTATCGATGGAGCGAAGAATCCTGTGGTGCTGGATAGTAAGCGTAGGGAGAAGAAATTAATGAGTAAGAAGGCGGTGTCCAAGCTCAAGGACAAGGGACATAAGCTTGTTTTCGACGATGAGGGTAATGCGAGGGAGATTTACGAACTCGAAGATCTCGCGGACTTTGAGGCGAGAGGCGATGCTAAAGACCAAAGAGCGAAATTCTTGGCTGAGGAGGCCGAAAGAGTCAGAGAAGCAGACGTCGACGACAAAGCTCTCGCTCGTGAGAAGAGGCGGGCTAAGAAGGAGAAGAAGAAGGCCAGAGAACGCGAGGAGGCTGAAGAGGAGGAGAGCGGGGATGATGGTGTTACGTTTGTTGGTGGTAGAGATCAAGAGGATGCTATGGCGAATTTCTTGGCTGATGCTGGGTCTGCGAGTGAAGATGAGACTGAGGATGAGGAGCAGCCTAAGGCTAAGAAGGCCAAGAAGTGGTTTGAGGAGAAGGGGAAGAGGAAGGATTTGGGTGGAGAGGAGGATAGGGAGATTGAGACTCTGGGAGATCTGGAGGCTGAGGCTGCGAGGTTGTTGGGTTGAGACAGGGCGACGACGACGAGTATCTAGTAGGTGTTGTATTCGGCTGAAAGTAAGCTTTGAACCAAGTTTATGAGTTTCTGTCGTTGCTTGTTGTGTTCTTTGAAGTCATGATCGGGCTCCGCTACTTCATTTGGCGTAATCTACAGAGGGTGCATCTTTCAAATTGGTGGAAAAAAAAAGGAACCCCGGAGTTGCGTGAGAATGGAGGCAGGGTCTTCGAGCATGAACATGATGGATGATATCGAGGTGATACTGCCGAGAAGAGCACAAACCAGGGCTGTTGATATGCTGACCCACCTATGATAACTTGCTTTCTCAAAGTTAAGTCGATCGCCTTGAGTATGCTCTCTCGATAGAGACGAGGTCTTTCGACTTACTAGAGACCTTTGGACTTGCATAGTCGCTAGCCAAACGGCAGATGCCTCAGTGCTCGGATTGTGCATATGTATATATACACCTGGATACCTGAGCTAGGCACATACGACTATAGACTCATGAAATCTAACCATCCACGATAAGTACACTTCTTACCCGATCGTGCATACTTTACGTATAATGACTAACCCCTAGCGAATCCCAAATGTTGTATGTCTTTTGTTTTGTTGCCATATCTAGTGTGGTGATCGAAAAGGAGTGTTGGGAAAACTACTCTTTTTTGCTGAAAAGTTGAGCTACCTCCTATTTTAATTCAACGCTGTATTTGCTTCAACACTCTTCAATTATGAGCCCCCTCCCGCACATTGTGTATTTTGTTTTGGCGCTGTAGTGGAAGAAAAGGAGTGGTGAGGAATTTGGCCCATTCTTGGCATTTAATCAAGTCTCCACATCTCCACAGTAGAAGCTGTCTCAGAGAGTGTTGCGGGACCTCGTCTTTAGGTAACACTGGAGACCACCCACCTTGCCACCGCCGGTCGAACCTCACAGGCTACAGCACGATTCAGCGGGCCAAGCACGAACGCCTTCGACGATATTACCGCGATTTCTGTCACAACTTGAAGATTGTAGAATGCCCACCTGCCCCCGATGACCAGCCGCCATGGCATCCGACCCCGCCTACCGTCCCGCATATCAATATCAAGGCCTTCCTCAATCACTAGGCTAGGACGAAGAAGGGAGTCATCGAGGGGAATGGAAAATAGCCCGGCGGTACTGGCCGTTACCACGATCGAGCCGCCGATGCCCTGCGACTTCATTTGCGGGATCGCAGCGTGGGACAGATAGAAGAGACTCTGAAGATTGGTACGGATCACCGCATCGAAGGTGTCCATGTCTTGATCTATGACAGTAGATAGCCCTGCAAGACGAGCGCCGTTGCGAACAGGCTGTCGAGGCAAGCAAATCTCTCTACGCAAGCTGTGATTGCGAGAGCGCAGGATCCGGGGAACGAGACGCTACATGTTTGGAAGTCTCAGAGCGCATGCCTTTATCGTTACCGGAAAGGTTCGCAATCACGCCTCTTTCTAGAAGATCGGTCACAAAGAGTTTGGCACCTTCGAGTAGGAAGAGCGCGCAGGTGGCGAGACCGAGGCCGGACGTGCCTGGAGTTTACGAAAAATTCATTGACGCGACAGCTGGATACCAGGTAGAATCGAGATGTTGGACAAACCTCCCGTGACAAAACCGACTTTGTCATCGAATCTTCTACTGGCTAATCTGGAAAGTATCTAGCGATTATTGTTGGGCAGATCCGGACTCGACGGGGGAATACTGCCTAGGATATTCAGGAGCATCGGACTTCTTACACACACTCCAGACATTTCCTGGCTGGACGATTGAAGGTGCACTACCGAGATCGAAACGTGCCCTTCCTGGCCGAGCTGTCGACTTTGTTGTCAGCACGCACCTCAGTGACTACCTAAGAGCGCAGCGTACAGAACAGGTCTTGGCGCTTGAGACTTGTCATTCAAACCGAAACTCGGCTGGACGGCACTACGTTCTTGCTCTGATCACCGTCTGGAGAGTGGACATTGATGGCCGGTGCGTGCTCGATTTGTGGTCACTGTCTTCTGCGCGATCAATGACCATTTCATTGCGGCGGACAACGACATCTACAGGAGGAACACGATCAAGACGGGAGCAAGGAGTGTAAGCAACTCGAATGCGTGTTCAAATGGATTGAACACATTCCATTGGCTCGAGAATGGCCCTCAGCTCTTGCTACTCACACGCACGAGATTTGCTACCCATCTCACTCCTTGAGCTGGCCATCCTGCTTCTCTGACACGCTATCATTAGTTCCTTTGTCAGTGGCTGCACGGTGCCTACCTCAACTTTTCCTCTCTTGTAGATTTGCCGCGACACGTGGTTGTTCAAGTGCGGGTCGTACAACTAGTCTCTGATGCAAACACAAGCAACGAGTCCAACGCAGCCGACCGCGATCGCCGCATAGCACACATAAGAATACACTGCTACTGCGGCGTAGCCATTGGCGGTAGCTGATACCACAACTCTTGCAATCTCTGCCGTCATTCCAGGCACGGCAAACAGCGCATCAGAAGTGAGGGAGGACAAGTTACCGTCCACGACTTCGCTTTCTCCAGGAATTGCTCGCCCTCGCGCACGCCTTCCTACCCATATGGCCACGCAGACGAAAGCGAAAGCACGCCTTCAAAGCAAACCGCTCACCAGCATAACAATCATACCTAACAAGGTAGGAACGCGCGTCGCTGGTGCATGCATACCTCCATTCTCGATAATGTACGTTCGAAAAAGTCGTGCCTGGAAATCCTCCCACCAGTGGCTGAGTGAGGGAGTGGTGTTTTAACTTTTCTGCTGTGCAAATGGCGTGCTGAACTCAATAATGTCAGAACCTCACTCGGCAAGGCATCGGGCGTCGGGGCCGTTCCAAACTACAATGGATTATGGAACGCCGTTGCTTTTCTGGAGAACTCCTAGAGGCCGGGATTTCGGACTTCATGCACGAATCCTCAAGCACTCTTGCGTGATGGCTTGCCTCGTCAGGACCTCTCATGACAAGCCTTGCCGGCGCCTCAACGCAAATCCTGCACAAGCATTGCTAGATGCAATCACATTCACAGAGCCAATCAACCAGACATGCAACTCACATGGAATGATATTGGTCGCTGGTAAGTACTGTAGCTCAACCATGTGGATGGTCATGGACCCCTGCCATGGATTCTCTCTTGATGATGGACGACGAGGCCTTGGTATACAGTATCTGCGATGTCTTCCGACATGGAGCTTCGATCGGCAGAGCGTTCCATTGGCCGGCTAGGGTAGTTCCCACCGAGCCAAGTATGTCGGACCTGACGGTAGGGACAAGCGTTCACACGCTACATCTTGGCATGTACAAGCATCTTTGGCTACCGGGAATCGATCATCGCCGCGATGACAATCACTGCCTTCAGGTTGGTCCAACCACACCTGTCGCGTGTGCATGCCGTGCATGAACCGTTGGTGGGATCATGCTGTCTGTGCGCTCGCTCATACAGTACAGCGGGTATGGATGAGAATCGAATAATGCATCTTTCCACACAACTCGGACTCCACGTGCTCCACCATGCTGATCGGACGAGCTCCCAAGTCGTAACTTGCCTGCTCGGAGATGCTCAGATGATGCATGGCTGGTAGTTCGAACAAGATGGCAAGCTCACGCGAGTTCTGACGCTGGACTTGTTGGGAGACCGGTCCATATTGCATTCGCACTCCAGATCAAAAGAAATCTTCAGCCCCACCACATCTCTCCATTATTGGCAGGTGGCATCTGCTAGACGTCTGCTGCTTACGAAACGTGCTCTCCTATTCGACAACCTATTACCGACATCGTCGATAGTAAATCGAATTAGTTCGATCAGCGTCGCAAGCAGACCCCAATTCAGAGAATATCTGCTTCTCAAAGACTGACTACCGGACCACCTACCTTTATGGTATACCACGAACAGCAGATTGCACCATCGCTTGCCTTCTGCGGATGCCGAGGACATGCAGCCACACTGAACGATGACTGACGTCCTTCTTACAGCCTACGCGTCTGTAATAGCAGAATGAAGCAAGATGTTTGTATAAAGAAGGAGGGCATGTCCTCCAGTCCGACCCTCATCACCTCCAATCATCAACTCACTCACCCAGTACATCTCATTCAAGATGCGTTGCGCTCTCCTCTTGGCGGCCGCCTCGGCGGTCACTGCCTTCCCTCAATATGCCCAGCTCGCTCGCCGTGGTCTCTCGGATGAGGCGATCAAGGCAGAGATGCTCAAGACCATGAACGCCAAGAGACAAGACAACCCCGAGCCACTCGCTGAAGTCGTTTCAGAGGTACTCTCCCCACTCGGTCTTGGTGGTCTCACCCCTCGTCAAGACAATCCTGCCCCTGTCGCCGACCCTCTCTCAGAGGTCCTCTCTCCTCTCGGTCTTGGTGGTCTCACTCCCCGCTCTCCACGCTCGGAACTCCACAAGCGGAAGATCGAAGACCACGTCCGCTCCCGTCTCGAGGAGCGTGATGAGGACGTCAACATCGATGCCGCGATTCTCACACCCAAAGCTGTTAAGCGCCACGTCAAGGAGCGTGGCTTGGTCGGTGGTATTCTCGGTGAGCTGACTGGTGTCTTGGCTGCTCTTGATCTGCCCTCCGTTCAAGAGTCTGGTTTGGAGGCCATTCCTGGTGATGATGAGACCCACGCATACATCGCCCCTACCGATACTGATATCCGTGGCCTCTGTCCTACGCTCAACACCCTTGCCAACCATGGCTACATTTCCCGTGATGGTGTTACCACCTTCGCCGAAGCTGCCAACGCTATCCAGACAGCTTACTCTATGTCCTTCGATATCGCTGTCTTCCTCAGCGTCCTCGGCTTGCTAGCTGGCGGAGACATTCCTACAGGTATCTACTCGATCGGCGGGCAATCGGATCTCGTCCCAGAGACACTTGGCGTGCCAGTCTACGGCATTGACCGTCACGGCCTCTTCGAGATTGATGCCTCCATTTCGCGCTGGGACCGCTACTTCGGCGACAACCACTCCTTCAACATTACGCGATGGAACACCCTCGTAACCCAGGCCAACAGCTACGGCGACGGGCTCTTCAACATCGACGTCATGAACGTCAACGCTGCCGACGCCATCGAGTACTCCCGTGCTGTCAACCCCGAGTTCGCCATGGGCGGCAACTTCGCCGTCATCTACGCTACACGTGCGCTGCTGACGTACCCCCTCGCCAACGGCACCGATGCGGATTTCCCCAACTTCGACAACATCGCGCCGTTTTACCTCAATGAGACGTTCCCGGATGGTTGGTACCGCATCCCGACGTCATACTCGCTCGCCGACTTGCTAGGTGACATTGGTGGAATGTTCCTCTACTCCCCTCAACCCCTGGGTGCGAACGTTGACGGGGAGTTTGTGCCCTTGGACATCACGATCCCAGACGCGGCTGAGGATATCGGATGTCTGGGATTGACACTTTTGGCAGGTGCGGCGCCAGATGAGGTCGAGGAGGTGGTGGAAGCGGCCGCGGAGCTGGTGAATCAGATCTTTGTGCCGTTATTGTCCTCGGTCGGGTGCGATATCTCCGACTACGATACCGTCGCTAACAGTACTTACACTGTAGAGGGTGAAGACACCTCGGGAGGCAGCGGGAGTGGCATTACCCATCTGGGTGAGTGGGATTCCGAGACTGTTGTGCCCACAGGAGAGTCGGCTGGGGACACCCTGTGAGTAGTCAAGGTATGGGAATATTGGACACTTGATTGGCGGAAAGCGGCTACGATTTGCGAACTCGTTGAGTGTCTCAACGCTGCGTTTTCTGCGGGAGAAATGACGGATCCTTTGAGTGGAAGGGAAACGTTATTGAGGCCCGTGATTATGACTCAATAGCTCTATCTCATGATTGACCCTAAATATAAGCTAACCACTGGCGAATCCCAAATGTTGTATGCTTTTTGTTTTGTTGCCATATTTGGTGTGGTAATCGAAAAGGAGTACTGTAAAAACCAACCCTTTTGTTGGTGAAAAGTTGAGCTACGTTTATTCAACGCTGTATTTGCTTCAACCCTCTTCAACTATGAGACCCGAACGTTGTGTGTTTTTGTTTTGGCGCTGTAGTGAAAGAAAGGAGTGGTGGGAATTTTGGCCCTTTCTTGGCATGCACTCGGCATATTAGTCTCCCAGTTGCCAGTCTCCCAGTCTCCCTTACCCCTTACCTTGGCATAATTACTACAAATATCAAGTTGGCAAACACAGATGCGTTGATTTAATACACTACCGTATAGATCCAGCCCTCTCAAATTCTCAAGAAGTCTTTAATCCCATTGATATAGTCCATCCCCTCTTTCCTGTAATCATCCGTGATGAGTCCCAAACCCTCCTCTTGAAAGTGCATCGTCTCCAAGCTCGCACTATCCCATTGTGGCCACTCCGGTATCTCGTCGTGGTTCGGGTCTAAGTCGTGCACGAAATGCACCAAGCTACCCATCAGATGACGACTATTCTGACTGACGGTATCTGGAATCGTGCCGAAGAAGTAGAAGAAGACGTCTGAGGCGTGGAAGGAACCGAGGTAGGGAATGTTGGTAACTTTCAACCTGCCCAGTAGCTTTCCCAACAGGGAGTCACCAAGACTAGCGAGCGGCACGCTGAACTTGGTGTGATAGTTCCACTTCTTGTTCTGCGCCTTGGCAAGCAGAGAGCGGCGTTGAGCTTCGAAACTGTAGTCTCCGATCAACGCGGCAAGACGCTCATACTGTGGAAGAGGAGAAGCAGGAAAGTCGGGGATGGTAGTAGGGTAGAGTTCCATAAGACGGTCGAGTTGCTGCTCGGTCGCTTTAGGCCACCAGTATGTCTTGAAGTAGTCCTTGACAAGCTCGGTCGTGGTGATATTAACAGGGTTGATCAAAGAGAAGAGCGTTCCCTCATTCTCCATGTCCCCGTATAGGATTGGAACATTGGCAATCTTGCCAGCAGCAACAAGCTTGTCTGGACTTTCCGTAAGGAACTTGCCATCGGGACGGAGAGTCCAGGCCGATGCCAGACTGCGGAATCCGAAGAAGTTGTTCACAGTATTGGCATGAGCAAATATCTCGGAATATGGTGCCTTTCGGAGACAGTCGATCTTGTCTGATGCGCCATCGCACTTCACATACGAAACGAGATCGTCGAAGAGCGCCTGTTGCCTTTCTGGACCGTCGACGGCCAGTGGTCCACCAGAGATACCCACCGCTGCGCGGAAGAGACCTTCGTTGTCACCTTCGTTGGCGACGAGGTGGCCACTCACTGACCATGAGCCAGCACTCTCTCCCATTATAGTGACTTTGCTTGGGTCTCCTCCAAAGGCTTTAATGTTCTGCTGAATCCACCGCATGGCGACGCGCTGGTCCTCGAATCCAAGATTCAGAAGTCCGGCTTGCTCGAACTCCCGCGAGGCAGTGAATCCGAAGTGGTGTAGTCTATAGTTTACAGAGGTGAACAGGATTGGCTTGCCATCCTCGACAGAACGCTTTACAATGTTGGCACCTTGATAGAAGACACCTGGGAGTGCAGTCTGTAGAGTAGTAGTTAGTCGCCGTCCCAGAAAACGAGTTCCATACTCGAACTTACTGTTCCATCGACTCCAAGAGCGGCAGACGAGCCGACTTCGAAACCTCCGCCGTGGATCCAGAGAAGTACAGGAAGACCAGTCAAGTTCTGATCCTGTGGTCGTTGAATGTTGATAGAAAGGCAATCCTCCGATTGCTGATATATATCCTGCGCGAGTGGCAGAGCTTCAACAAAGCTGATAGCTTCTCCAACCTCTCCAATGTCTGGCGCAACGATCGAAGGTACCAGAAGATGCTGAGGGCAGACGTCTCCATACTCGGTCGCTTGTTGCACACCCTCAAGCTTGTCGTTGAACAGCTGAGCGTGATCGAAACGAGGAGCATGTGCGTACGGAATGCCTAAGTAGTTGTTGGTGCCGGTGATCTCGTCTTGTCTGCCTTCGAACTGGGCATAGGATGTCTCAACGATAGGAGCCTTGCCGCCAACGAAGAGCTGAGCGGACGTCAGCACGGCCAGGGAGAGAGTGAGAGCTAGCATGTCGTGTGAGAGCTGCACTATACTTCCGTCGACGAGGGTGGGTCAACTGGTTCTTATACAGGCAGGATGATCATCAACTAGAGTGGCGATCTTTGATCTGCACCCAGCATGGTTGCTGCTCTTTTCTTTTCGGATCCTTCCAAGCTTGTCAACCAATAACAACAATAATACTTCGTCCAAGTTCAGCGAGCTAGCTCAAACCGAAATTGTCCCAGAGCTGGCGACAAGAGTAGGGAGACCCCGCAATTCATAGTAGACTCTTACCTTAACCTCCAGGGCGTGGCGAAACACCTACAGCGCCTTCACGCATCGGAGTAAAATCCTTCTTGTACCAGCCCTGCGAAAATCTAGCCCTGGCAACCTCAATGTACCGCAACTGATTGGTGCGACAAGGATTTCGACACTGATTTCCGCGCTGTATGCGGCAAAGCCTGGAATCGAGGTACTTGGCGGATTTTACTCCGATGCGTGAAGGCGCTGTAGTCCCTGGGCAGTGTAAAACGTTTGTACGGAGTACCTCAGCGCAAAACGCGAGAGACTGCCGACGACTGACCGGTTCCGCAGAGGTATCGACATTGCATATCGCGCACGAGCCTGCTTCGACTTGTAAGTCTTGTCTTCGTGAAGCTGGCGCATCCTGAATGAATGGTAGGGGCTGACGTTATAACGCAAGGATGACAGCAGCGTCACTTCATCGCAAGCATCGGCCACTCGTGCGATGATGAGGAGAAACATGTTCTGCAACCTCATATCGATATCGTCAACGTCTGGCCTATTGTAGAGTTTCCCCACTCTACGTCGCAAACCCAGATTGAACTTCCTGCACTCCTCTTCTCGCCGGACTTGGCACTGTACTTGATATGCAGGGTCTGCGCATATTTCCTGATCGGGAATTAGCCGTGGTAGATGAAGAGCAAGCCGAGAATATGGTTACATCGACCACACTCAAGATCGAGCTGCCCTCACGGCTGTAAGATTCAGTGACATGTCGCAAGACAGCGCATACCTGGCCTGTATCACCGTAAGCGGTGCAGGAGCGTCCAAAGGTGCGACATCGAAGGGTGCTGCCAAGAGGTCCAGATGACCGGCCTGGTTTGCTAAGGCGCTGATCAATGATCAGCATCCACCATGGCTTTACCGCTTGCCAAGAACTACCATAGAGTTACGCCTAGCGGATCAGGTATGTATCCACTTCTTCAACCTTACCCGAGGTCTAGCCGAACAATCGTCGGAAAGATTGAGCCTTTTGGACGGTTCCTCTTGAGCTCCGCTCGTAGAGTCTGGACTTCGCGAAGTAGCGGTGCCGCAAGGCGTCGCTCCCGCAAGCGTGACGAACCATATAGCTAGAGAAGGGACTGTACCATTGGATGGAAGGCTCTTTTCCGGTGTCAGATAAACCAGTTCTGAGCGTGCTTTCAATGCAGCAGCTGCCTTCGGAGCCGCCAGCAGGATTGCTATCGTTTGACAAAAGGACAATTGACTTTGACAGACCAAGATAATCGCAGCTCTAGGTTTAGAAAGGTGACTTGCTGTCAAACCAAGCGGCCTCCCAACTTTACTCAGGAGCAATAGCCCAGCGGAGGCGAAGGCGGGTCGTTACCCACCAGATCCCGGACAAGTATCGAGGCTCAGGTGTAACGAGTCTTCGACATAGTCTTCGTTGTTGAGTATCCATTATCTCCTTGTTCTTGCGATGCTGTGAAACGGCTTTGGCTCTAGCTTCCTAGCGCAGGTACCAGTGCTGCTAGTAGCTTTCTACTTCTTTGCGCTGGGCTCTGCATCTTCCGGCTCTATGTCTCGCTTGGTGTGGTCCTGAGAAGCTCGCGCGCTCGCGTGCTTGTCGTACTCAGTACAAGGTGTTGGAAGGTAGGTTAACCTGTATCGAGTTCCTTTGTCTGGCTCGCTAATACACGAGGTGCATTCATGGGACAAAGGAGCAACGTCAAGTCGAGACTTCTGCAGTATGGTAGAAGTCTTGCTGTCAAGACCAGAGCTCGCTTTACTCTATAATTGTTGCTTTCGGTGGCAAGACTGGGTCGACTGATACGTAGTATAAGCCTCTGAGGCTCATCTAGCGGGGTTTCTCGACGTGCGGCGCGCTTCACGCTGTACTCGGTGTTGGTCAGCGGGTCGAACAGCACTGATGAAGTGCTTCTAGTACTGTGCCGCTCTGCACCATGGCCTGTCAACGCAGCTGGTCTCCACTGCGTTGCCCTTGATACCCCTTTCCTATTCCCCTTGGTGCGTCAGTTGCAGCAGAGCTTTGCCCGTGGCTGAAAGTCAGCCTTGGGGTCCTCTGTGATTCCTCGATCGCCCTCGTGCTCTGCGCTGTGTCTCGTGTACACTCTGTAGCGCACGTAAGTCCCTCGAGGGGGTGATAGGACGTTCACCTCCTCTCACCAAGCCTGCAATCGTTAGGTCTTCATACGAGTGTACATCAACGAGTGGTGGACGCTTACGAGCGAGAAGGCCATCCTGATCATGACGCTGTCGTGTTGTTCGCACGGTCGTCCTCCGCAACACTCCCG
The DNA here is from genome assembly GCA_002116395.1 of Ramularia endophylla. NCBI lineage: Eukaryota > Fungi > Ascomycota > Dothideomycetes > Mycosphaerellales > Mycosphaerellaceae > Ramularia > Ramularia endophylla. The sequence continues at coordinate 61,878 of MWSQ01000427.1, read as the reverse complement.
CGGCACCGTGATTCCACGCTAGGCTTCGAAATTCCCAGCTTCAAAGCTTCTAGTCCTTACAACATCACATCCACCACACTCTTCACCATCCCCCACCAGGCACCTAAAATGCCCTCTCTCACACGCCGCGCCAAGGACTGGAACGGCGACCGCCGCCAGCTCAACACGATGATGACCGAGATCGCCGCCCTCTGGCAGAAAAGCAAGCTCGCAGTCAGTCTTCCAGCCCGCGCATTGGAGCGTCACAACATCCCGATGATCCACAAGGCGCAACTGAACGTCTGGATCTCTCACACCGACGACGGCGGACCGCTTCGCAGACTCCGCATCGCGAAAACGCAGATCACCGAAGTGCTTGCCTTCGCTGAAGGCCAAGCGGCGTGGTCAATGAGCGGCGGCTCTGATGAGGCGACTCGTAATCTCAGCAGCGAGATCACGGCGAAGATTGAGAAGATTGAAGAACGCGACGCCGCAGTGACTGGAATTATTGGCCAGTTGACCCCTGGCGCTGCATTGCTCCGCGAGCTCTTCACATTGGTGAAAGCGGCGGTGGAGGCTCAGGATGCCATCAAGGACGAGGATATTGAGGGCGAGGATATCAAAGATGAGGATATCAAGGACGAGGTCATCAAGGACGAGCCAGAAGTATGTTTTGCCCTCAGTTCCATACGAGAATCACATGCTAATGCCGCTGCAGGATTGAGATGGGTGAGATTCCGGCGGTGGTATGGAGTTTCGAGTGAGGCCTTTCATGGGATTTCGGCGCTGGAATGAGGGTTTCAGTGAGGTCGTTCATGGTACTTTTCGGTTTTCTGTCTTCGTTAGATCAAAATTGCAAAGGAAAAATCTGGCCGTTTTTTGGGTCTCTCAACCATGTGACGAGCCTCTTTGCTAGTGATAGGGTTTCTAGCGGTTTCAAAGGTCGCCGTCCTATCGAGAGAGCAGTGTTCGAGTGTCTGAAGGGCAGCCGTGAAACAAAAGGGCGACCATACTGTATGACGCTCTTCTGGTGGATCTCGCAGCAAAAGCTCTTAAAATCTCGATGTATGCGTGTCTCTCAGCCATGCGGCGGGCCTGGCCTTGCTATCGAGAGGGTTTCTAGCGGTTCCAAAGGTCGCCATCCTATCGAGATAGCAGTGTTGGAGCAATTGAAGGGCAGCCGCAAGACAAAAGGGCGGCCATACTGCGAGATTCTCTTCGAGCAATTCTCGCAGCAAAGGCGCTTATAATCTTTATGGACAAGGCTTTCTCAGCCATGTAACGAGCCACTTTGCTAGCGGGTGGAGTTTCAAGCCGTTCAAAGGTGGCCATCTTTTCGAGAGGGCAACATTGCAACAACGAAGGCCGTGCGTAAACACGGGGGCGGACGTAATGCGAGAATCTCCTCAAGTGACCCTCGCAGTAGCAGCGCTTGAGATCTCCACAGCTGAGGGTACTCTCGGCGATGTGATTGGTCACTTTGCTAAGAAGCAGACTCTCGGAGCCTCCAAGCAGTCGTCTTGTTTGGAGAGCAGTATCGCAATGCTTTGAGGGCGGTCTTGGGCGTATATGCGGCGTGATGCCCATGGAGTGATTCTCGCAGCAACAATCCCTAAAGCCTTCGGAAGTAGGTCTCTTGACCAGGTGAACAGTCGCTTTGCTGACCAGAGGGTCGCTGGCCGTTCCAGTGACGGCTGTTTTGCCGAGAGTGTGGCGTTACAACCATCGAGGGAGGGCATCCGAGCAGACTTTCTTGATGTGATCCTCGCAGCAACCAGCCTGATGTCGTGACGATTCAGGCCTCTCTACTATACGATGAGCGGCTTTGCCGTTCAAAGAGTTTCCAACACCACTAAAGATAGCTGCATTATTGAGAGAGCAGTGCTGCAACATCCAAGGGCAGATGAAGGAAGAGGCTCCCGCCTAGTAGCTTTCTTTGCGAGCTTCAACACCAGGGAGTGCTGGGTCTGGGCCCCTCACTGGAAGGAATATGTCTGGCGGTGCAGATGTAAAAGGACCCATGTGCCAGCAAGTGTCGATAACTATCTCGAGGTGGATGTCGTCAAAGGCCACATTCTCACAGCCGATACTGCTGGCATCATAGCTACAGTAAGAGCGCGGTGTAAAAGAAGATGTACCCCGAAATGGTAATGGTCTCCCAGACTGACGGCTCTATAGATCTTGCGTGATTTGAGTCTTTCCAGTATTGAATGCCTGACTATGGTCGCTATGAGTTTTCCAGAGGCTCTAATCACAGCTGTGCCATCGAAAGAGCAGCGTTGAGAGAGCTTCAAAGCAGTTCCACTGAGATTTTCTCCCCGAGTGATTCTTGTGTTGATAGCTCTTCACGCCAATTCATGATTTTAGGTCTCTCCGTCGTTTGGCGAGTGACTGTGCTATTGAGAACATTTCTCAACCCTCCAAAGATGGCTGTGGTTTGAGAGAGCAGCCTTGCAATAACTTCAGAGCGGGTCTATTCGGAGCTTTCTCTTCGAGTGATCCGCGTATCGGTAGACAATTCATACTGTACTGGGTAATCTGAGTTTTTCTGACATCTGGCGAGGGACTTTGCTCGTGGGGAAGTTTCTGGTGCTTCGAAAACCAGATGTCCAGTCGAGAGCCGGAATCCTATGGAAAGCAAATCTGGAATATTGCTAGTTTCGTAGACTGTATATTGAAGCTAGTCATGTGACAATTCGAGTTTGATGAACTCATGGAGTAGAACGCTGAAACGAGATCCGTCTGATGATCATATGATGGTGAAGAAAGAAGGCAGGAGGTGAATGCTTCGTAGTCTGAGGTGAGGTTCTCGGCTAAGCTTCCCCATACTTTTTAAAGTTTCCGCAGATCCCTGCTAGCGCCGTGTCCGCTCCACCGTCACCAACTTATCATGCTCAAAACACCTTCGATCAGTCTTCTGTCGAATACTTCACGAGATGGCTTCAACAGAGAAGGTGGATGCACCCGAAAAGTCGCTTGCTCAGCTCGAAAAAGAGCAAGAGAAAGAAGACGCAGCATTTCTAGCAAACCTCACCCGCGACTCCAAAGAATTCGATAAAGACAGCGAAATCGAGCGAATCCGAGATGCTTTTCGCGCAAATGCCTACGATGTCCTCGATTTGCAACCCGGAGTACCAGACGAAGATATCCGCAAAACGTACCGCAAGAAATCGCTCCTGATCCATCCCGACAAGACCTCAAATCCCAACGCGCAAGATGCCTTTGACCGACTCGCCAAAGCGTACCAGATGCTGCAGGATGAAAAGCAGCGTGCGGTGCTCGATGAGGCGATTGCGGATGCGCGGATGCTGGTCATGAGGGACTTGGGATTGGGAAAGGACGATGAGCAGGTCAAGGATCCGGATACCGTGTTCATGGGGAAATGGAAGGAGAAGACCAAGTGGGTCCTGGCGGATATGGAGGCCCGACGGCAGAGGCAGATGAAGGCGCAGATGCAGGACGAGGGCAGAAAGCAGAAGCAGGAGGATGCCGAACTTGCCGAGAGGAAGCGGAAGCGGGAACACGAGCAGGATTGGGAGAAGACGAGAGATCAGAGGATTGGAAGTTGGAGGGAGTTTTCCAAGAAGACGGAGGATAAGAAGGAAGGCAAGGGCAAGAAGAAGAAGATGAAGACTCTTGGTTGAGGTGTTGTTGATGGATGGGCGAGGTACGTTTTCACTTTAGCGAGGCGTCTTGGGATGGGGAAAGAATTGTTTCATCTTCTACAGTGAATGCTGAAGAGGACAATGAATGTGAAAATTTGCGATTCATCCACAGACATGCATGGCAGTACCGTGTAGTGTCAAGCAATGGATGGCAGCATGTTGCATTTCCGGTAAGGTACGTCCGGCGAGGCTAAGGTACCTTATCCAAAGCACTTGCCATTAGAACTTACCCACATGTTCTTTCCATGCTTCTTGAGATTCAGGTCTTTCCTCTAACCGACGGTATCTTCAACAGATCAGCATCTTCCGAGTCCGCTGATCTACACCATCTACACAAAGCATACTCCATCATTCTCATTCACCTTCACGGACAGAATCAGAGGAAGACGTGCCTACACGAGCATCATGTCTTATCAGACCGCCGATCAACATGACCCTTCCGCTCGACGCACAACACAAACCACACCGACACACACCTTCGCAATGACAAATCTCACAAGGACAGACCTCACAATCATACGCAACGTCCTTCATATGCAACGAATCCTTCAAGCTGGAAGAGAAATGGCCGAATGGTCCTTCCCACCACCTCTTTTTTCCTCCTTCCAACTGGGCTATCTAAACTTGATCGAGTATGGAGTGAGACCGAGTTGCCCGCTCTGGTTCATCACTTGGATCAGTGCTGAAATCGTGGCCAACGCATTTCTGGCGAGTATGGATGAGAGCACGGGTACCAACGAGAACGATCCTGACCTTTGTCCGATTTGTGATGATGCATGGGAATTTGCAGTCAGGACTAGCTGTGGACATCTTTTCTGTCGAAAGTGCATAGGAACTTGGCTCGGATACGCGAGTACATGTCCAATCTGCCGCACAAAGCTTTGCGATAAGCGACCGCTTCCTCCGTGGAAGATCTATGATGGTCCAGTTTGGCGAGAAATTAGGAGAATGTTAGCGATGGGGGGAGATTGGAGCAATGGCAGGCTGGGTGCATGATGTCCATATGTATGTTCGTCATCAACATAGATAATTGGACCGCTGTCATTCTATTTGCATAAAGTACTCAAAGTAGGGTGTATTCTCACCCACAACGCTGACAGATAAAGACTCGCTGATCAATCCCAGAAAACAACTACTTTCAAAGCATTAACCAACTGATGCCGATGACGACCCACAACGCCGAATCCAACCGACTATCGGTCAGTGCCGCGTAGACAAGAGAAGCAAGAGCCATAAGTAGCTGGCGCCAGCTGGTGTTAGCACAGTACCTCTCGACCGCCGCGGAGAAATCTTGGCATATCGGGCATCTTCGACCGGGACCGCAATTCCGTCCGTTTGAACCACGTCTTCTGTCATTGCCGGGTACTGGGCGCGGATTCCTCATATCGCTGGAGGCGGAAGTGGCAGAGGTCGAGGCTTCCGTGCTGTCAGGTCCAACGTAATACTGCCTACGTCGTCGTGGGAAGTTGTCGCTCTGGCGCCTCAACCTCAACATTTCGCGGTTCGCTCTCCTCACACGGCGCCTCTGCCCCATAGGATCTGTCTCAGTGTCGAAAGATTGCCTGGAGCCACCACGTTCTGACTGCGCGACGTAATATTGTGGATGCCGAGGCCGCTCATATGGGCTGCGGCGGAAATCCTGCGACATCCGGCGCCACTGTTCTCTTCGCGATCTTGCCTCACGGGTCAAATCTGCTTGGGGTGGAGGAGGGCCGTATCCATAAAACTCAGGGATGGCGGGCCTCGCCGTTGGAGACGTCCTCGGCTGGCCCAAGTTCCTGCGCCTAGGAGGTATTGGTGGCCCTGCTGCTGCGGACTCGAGGTTCGCACGAGCGGGAAAGGGAAGTGGCGATGGAATCTCCGCATTCACAGGATTGTTCGCATTGATCACGCTCAGGCGTGAGCGATTCCGCTGTACTCTTTCAGCTACTCGTCGAGGGTCGAAGAAGTCCGATTGTGGTTCTTCTTCGTTTTCAATTCCAGGGATTGGTGCCAAGAATCTATCGATGTAGTAGTCTGGCAAGTTCAGCGCTTCGCGAAGGACTGGCTGCATATTCTCCATGCCGGACAGGATCAGTCGTCTGAGAGCCACGTTGTGTCGGAACCCATGCTCCAGGCAGCAGCCGGGGAGACAGTCATTGAGATTGTCAGGCTGTGGAGCAGTTTGTCCAGTGCTCTCGTGCTGTGAAGTTGGGTCATTGGCCGAGTCGGCAGCAGACGGTGGCGATGGGGAGTTTGAACGTGGGATGGTGTTGAAGGGGGTGGTTGGCGGACCATCATCAGAGTAAGTGGACAGTGGTGAGGAAGACATGATCTGTGTGTTCGACAAGTGTTGGATGGTTGATTCCAGTTGAACAATGTTGATGTGAATGGTAGAGAAAAAAGCAAGTGTTGGTGGGAAAGGTGAAAGTCTTATGGCAAAGCTACCTGCATGGTATTGGGTCGACGTGATCTATGTGATCATTTCTTGTGTCAGGTCCGGCGAGCAAACCATTCTACACCATTGAATGACCTCTGCTCTCTCGAGCTGATCGTCGCATGTAAGTAGACGTAGACCATAGTCATGTGGTGGGAGGTGTATTGAACGTAGCATGTTATGAGTTTGGTGTGGAAAAGTACCTAGATGGGCTAGAGTACAGACGGCTGATGAGACATGTTGTGAGCGACAGATACATCATCATGGAGGCATCAAGTAGGTTACAACGGCCCTTCCAACACTTCCTTCCAATGTACATGTGGGCTCTAGAAGCGCTGCATTACTCCCGAGTGCCAGCAACGTCGATCAAATAAGGGAAAGACGCAACGAATGGAAAGACTTGAACCTTTGAAGACTTTGTGAGACAACCCTTGTGTTCACGAGTCTAATGGCAACCACAAACGTACGAAGAACGCCGTCATTGTATCGTATCTGGTAATATCAGAAATCAAAACCACAAGACAAACTCGCTCTCCCGTCCTAAGTGCCTCAAGCTCTCCGAGAGTTCATAAACAAAGTGAAGCTCAGAGACAGACATGTCCAGCTGCCTTTGAGGTATGACCCCCAATCATCATCCATGTATGCCCTTGCAAGCAGTGCAAATGCCACATACAGGATGCTGAAGTTCCTCGCCAACACCCAGGCTCTGACATTGGCCAAAGTCAATTTGTTAAACTCGTACCGCACGAACCCGCATACCGAAGGCGGTGGCAAGGAGAGTCTGTACGCGGCGACGCGGTCCAGGAACTCCTTGACTTTTCCCGGGGCAGCTTGCAATTTGCTCCGAGCACCGTCGCCTTCTGGGCCCATATGCTCCATAGCGTAGAGCATGGCCTCGTCAATATCATCCAACATGGAATGGAACTCAGCCTTGAAGTCGTTGAGCTTCGGATCGTCAGTATCCTCCGGAGACTCCTGCATCATCGTACGAAGCTTCTCCCGCAATGCCTGCAGTTGATCTTTGTAATGTTCTTCGGCATTCGCACGAGTTCCCCTGGCTCTCCCGCCTTCATTATGGTGAGCCTGGGTCGTGGTAGTGGAAGCAGCGTCGTGGCTGGTAGGTCGCTGATTCATGTCGTAGGGTTCAAAGCCAGAGGACTGACCTGCGTTGCGGTATGGTGCCATGGTTCTGAGATCAATTTGCAAATGGGGGAAGTTTCTGACTTTCTTGTAAGTGGGTTGGCTGTTGAGGAAGATTGGTGGATCGATTCAAGATCTGGTTTTTCTTAGATCGATCGATATCATAGAACCGAGCTGCTGACGCTTTCATGAACCTGATCTTGTGAACAATCGCCATGACCGTAGCAAACGTGGTGACACGACGGCTGGAGCGTAGTCAGTACTGTGCATGGTCACGCTCGATGGTTTGGATGATCATCGCCAGCAGGAGCGGTGCGATCTAGCAAACCTATCACTGGATCCGCGCCTCTATCTGGAAATCAATGGATCGAAGGCCGAGATGGGCTGGACTAAGATTAATAGTCTGCCGCTTTTGCGTGCAAAATGAGTGATGTGAAGAAAGCTTGAGACGTGAATGTGTCGCTCTTGATCCAGAGAACTACCATGAATTGCGCTGGCTCAGCTAAGTGCTGGTAAGAGCCTTCTTACTCATCGTCTGCTTGAAAGCTTGCAGCGCAACTTCAGGGGTGTAGTACGGCACCTCATGTCCGGCACCATAGACTTGGAGCCAAGAGAAATTGTTCTGCGTCTTGAACATGCCCGCAGCCTTGCCATTGACGGTGTAGCTCGACAGAGACTTACCGCTGAAGCCTGATGGGCCAACCTGCTGAGCAACGCCGTAGTTGCCTATAGACAGTCAGTATCCACCTTCCTGGAATTGTTTGAGAGCAAACCCACCGACATAGTTGCAGATAAAGTCTGCATCTCCGGCCCACATCAGAATCTGAATTCCAGAGTTGACATCGCCAAGCATGGTGGACAGGGCGCTTCTGCTGTCGTCGCCGAAATTCTCGAAGTCGTTTTGAACATCATTTGAACACTCCGTATAGCTCACTTTGGCTCCGATCTTACTTCTGATGGAGGCTTGGTTCAAGTAGCTGGAGTAGTCTTGTGGTGGATATGGGTCCTTCAGAAAAGGTTAGACGACCAGAGAATTCGAAAGCGTGAAGATTGAATGCGAGCTGGCTTACATTGGATGGCTCCCGAACGTCATAGTAATCAAAATTGCCAGAATTGATGATGGGGTTCTCAATATACCGGAGACAGGTCGATTCCGCTTGTTCACAAGCGCTAGTTTGCGAGGTCGAGGTCAATGAGGTGCACTTCTGGAGAGCAGGCTTGCAGTATTTGGTCATCTGGCTGTTATAGCTGTCACGCTGACTCGAGCTGATGAGTTGGCTGTGAATTGTCAGATTTGGAGGTGGGAGCCTTTTTGTCAAATTGAACTCACTTGTAAGAGTTGTTGTACGCATAGTCGATGAAAGCTTGGTATTGAATGGTCGGGTCGTACCAACCATTGTTGATTCCGAGAGCGACAAGGTTGACCTTCTCACCAGTGATGCTGCCACTTGCGATCTTGCTGTTCTGACTCTCGACGTAGCTTGCGAATTCTGATCCATAGTGACCGCCGTAGGACTCTGTGAAGATTCCAAAGTCGCGGGACTCGTATTGAGGAAACTGTTTGTAGAACGCCTGGAGGAATGTCCAGATATATGGTGCGGAAGCGACAGTACCTTCGGTATCTGGAGTTCCATTGGGGTTGTACGAGAAGCCCGTGCCGACGGGTTGGTCGACATACAACATGTTCGCATAAGTGTTGAACGAGAATTTGTTGAGGCTTGGGGTGGAGGCGCCATTGTAGAACTGGCAAGGACCGTTCTCTTGAAACAGCCCAATCATGCTGGAACAACCTGGGCCTCCATTAAACCACGTAGCCAAAGGTGCTGTCGTAGGGTTGCTGCGGGCTTCAAAATACCAGAAGAACATGAGGTTTCCATTGCCAACGTCCAGGTACCCGCTGTATTGGTTCACACCAGGAGTTGTCTCGCAGACTCCGCTGTTGGTGACGTAGTCCAACTTGGCATTGGTGGCCCTGTCAGTCACAACAGTGTGCGCCACTCCGTCGTCTGTGGTGTAAGCATCATGAGTGAGATCAGGGTGTGAGGCGGTAGGAGCCGCGAGGGTAGCCACTGCTCCAGCTAAGAGCACTACAAGCTTGGCCAACATTGTGTTCGACTGTCGGGGTAAGTAAAGCTGAAGAATGGGATAGTGAGGTGTCTTTTGGAATGAGGAATGGTTGATGTTATTTGTATGCCAGCCTCCAGACTTCAAGAAAGGGTAGAATCCGGCTCTCGCTGGCGTTGGTACAGACCTTTCCAATTTGGCAGCTACTCCATAGATCGTGCATTCCTCGACCACCACCTTTGGACACCTCTTGTTTTTAAGCTTCGATCTGCATTGCTTAAGTGGCTTTTGATAAGAGAAGCAGGAAGGCTAAGCTCATTGAAGCATCCAATGAACTGAGCGAATACGAGACTGGGCGTGGAGCGGAAGGAAGTCCTTCCACATTAGGCAAGTCGATTGACTTATGCTCTGGCTGCGATGTAACGTTCGTAGGAGCTGGGCCATAGATATGCTCCGTACTATGATGGGATTTTCCTCTCCGAACATGCGCTGATCCAATCAATCTAGTAGACCTTCCCTAATTGTCCTGGCGAGTCTTGGCTGCTCTGTGGCGCGAGGGATTTCGCGAAGATTCATCCCACCTGAGATGCATGGTTCAGAAGCTGGGAAGCAAGGGCTCAGCGGCGTTCTGCTTCTCACTGGCAGCTCCGAGAGAATGTCCGAGACGCCGTTAGTAAGAGCAGTATGGGAGACGGTGGTGAAGAGATGGAGGTCCGAGGTCGAGACTGTAAACTTAGGACTGAAGTCTACGCAAATCATACTGTCAGTTACGTTTCGTTGCTCGACGATGTTGTGAGCAGTTGTCACATACTTAAGTATTGGCGTGAGCTTGCGGTTAGACAGTCACCAGCTAGCCATTGCATGATGAACGAGACTAGATTCACTTGGCCCCCAATGAGCTCAACCCTCCTTTCTGCACACGCGAAAAGCAGTGTAATCGTAGTACTCGGTTACTCAAGTTGCGGGCCCGCCGCCTCAAAATCCAGCCTCATAGTATCTGTAGTCTCTTTTGCTTCGGCCTACATCTAGTCGAGGGGTGTAGATTGTTTTGACATCGCCAGGACGCATCTGGAATAATGCACTTCGACTTACTGCCTACAATCTGCATGCTTCATTCCACGCAAGAGTAGTGACATTGAGCGACGAGATGGTCATCATCTGTTGGAGGTGTAAACATGACGCCAGGTGAGTATAACCAGATGTGCAGCAGCGTAACGCAGTGCCGTGCTTCCTGGTGACGCTCCTCCTGCCTCGTCAGGGATCGCACGCCGAGGAAGAGACAGACAGTGCTTTGATCTCCCATCGCGAACAGCGCTTGGCACGAGTCTAGCATATTGTCAGCCGATAATATAGCTTATGACTGGATCCACTTGGGTGCTCAGTCGCAGATGAAAATAATGAAGCCTGTGTGAATCGACATGAATTGCATCAGGAGCGGGATTAAACACTCACTCACTGTATTTCCACCGGCCGACGGCGCCAATCCGAACATTAACTTATCGCTTCTCGGTTCTCACTGTTGCATCAATGTCGTTGTGCCTCAAATAGCACAAGAGTAACGACAATATCAGTCGCCTTGAGGTGCAGTCCAATTAGTTACTCGCTCCTGCTGGATGTGAAGTGGGTTCACGCGTTCCTTCTTCACATCAAACCTCACCTCCGGCTTCCTGGACCCGACGATCTTCTCCAACCGCAATCAATTCAATCCTTCTTTTCTTTTTGCCTTGTGTTCTCTTTACAAATTGTCGATCGTCGCCAAGTTCAAACCCAATACAAGTCAGGGAAGATGGCGGCTCAGAAACGCAAAGAGGAAGCAGAGGCTTTCAAACTTGCGACGCAGCAAGCTCTAATCTGTGCACCAGCCTCGCCCACCAAGTCCAGCCCTCTGCGTATCACGTCGAAGAACAACGACGACACCAGCATCGACGAGGATTGCCACATCCTTCGCTTGTCGCCAGAGGTTCGAAGCCGCATCTGCTGTAAGTGCCGTGAGCTTGGACAGGTTGTAACGCAACTAACGTCCGCGTAGACTACGCAATGGACAATGACTTCTACGCTTCGCTGGACCCAATCAGTTCTCGCTATCCAGATGCCGTCAAGACTAGATCCAAGACGCCTGCTTTGATGAGGACGTGTAGCCAATTGCGCATCGAAGCCAGCTGCATCTGGTACTCGGAGACCATCTTCATCTACAGACTTGACGTGGTGAGCTTCGATCTGCGTTGCATCTATCTCAGTTGTCTCAAGAAAAGCAATGCTGACTGCGGCGACAGGTCCTCTACAAGTGGCTGCATCTTATCGGACCAACCAACCAGAAGCTCATTCGTACCGTTCGCAGAGACTGTATCTCGCTCACGAAGCGCTGGGCCGAAGCTTACGTTGCGTTCACGCACGCACGCCTGAGGGACCAAAAGCTCTTCTTGGCTGAGGATGCCATCGAAGTTGCTTTCTGGCAGCCACAGCCAGATACTCCAGCTCCTGTAATCGAGGAACCTGCGGTCGGCGATACTCTTGTGGCCAGAGCCAACGCAGCTTTGATCGCCACCGCCAATGCCGCCCTCAGTGAAACGGCAAAGGCTGCTTCGGGTAGCGACGAGCCTCTGATCGGCATCGACAGCGATCCTGGTGTCTTCGAATTCGACCCCGATCTCGAGCTCGATGAATTTGCCAACAGCTTCCTCGATAACGTCCAAGGCGACAGTGCTATCGGTAGTTCTGAAATTGACAGCATCCCCGGTGATAGCGGTGCCGCCAGTGTCGCTGATTCTCGAAGCTCCACCACTAGCGTCACTGCAAGTGTGAAGATCTCCAAAGCCGACAACGTGGAGAAGAAGAAGAAATCAAAGAAGGCCGCCAAAAGCGTCGCCAGCAGCGTCACTGACCCGAACGGCAAAGAGACCGAGAAGAAAGAGAAGGCCGAAAAGAAGAAGAAGAACTCCCCCAGCAGCCTTGCCGAGAGCGTGATGAGCACCAAGTGCGGCAAGGGAGACAAGGCCAAGGATAAGAAGCCTGCCAAGCCAAAGATCAAGAAAGAGCCAGAGCCTGAGAAGACGTGGGCCTTTGTTCGAACGGAGACTGTCAACATTTGATGATTGGAGCAAACTCAAAAGGTCATCTTTGGGCCGGTATAGATGAGAGCTCGGTGGCATGATTGTTGAAGTTGCTGTTTGCGGATGTTGCTGAATGGGCGGCACGGCGGGTAAAAGTAAAGCGGATCGCTGCGAACTTCATCCAATTGCTTGTGGTTGTAGCGCAATATTGTCAATCAGCCTGACGGCAACCTGATCATCGCCCAACCCCAATGTCTCAGATTTGGTTGTGACTTTCAGCGGCAGCATTTTGATCGCTCCACTCAACACGGCACCTTTGCTTGCATCCACAACATCGACCTCCTCAAGAGTGTCTGGGTCTGCGAGAGAGATGTAGTCAACTTCGAATCGCGCCTGCTGGCTTGCTTCCAACGCATCCTGCTCCATGTCCATCGTATTGGTCACATCCCACGCCAAAGCCAATATCTCATCCCTGTTCCTCTTGCCAGTCATATACGCACCCTCTGCCGCTCTCAACGCTCGCGAGAGCACGATGCCTACACTCCTTCTCCTTTCACCCAGATACACGTTCCTGCTACTCATCGCCAGACCATCCTTTTCTCGCTCCGTTGGGATTATCCGGACATCAGTGTTGACGTGCAAGTCCCTGACCATCCTCTTAATGACCACCGTTTGCTGCACGTCTTTCTGCCCAAAATAGACCCGCTCAGCCTCCACAATATTGAACAGTTTCATGCAGACTGTAGCCACACCGCGGAAGAAAACAGGCCTGCTCTTTCCCTCAAGGAGACTGGCGAGTGGTGTAATGGTCACAAAGGAGCCACTGCCTGGCAAGGTCGAATCCGGCGGAAGAGTAGGATACATCGTCTTGGTTGTTGGCGCAAAGATGGCTTCCACGCGACCCAATCCATCTGCTTCCAGCTGTTGGTCGAGCTCTTTCAGCATTTTGATATCTTGGTCCCATGTCTTCGGATAGCTGTCGAGGTCCTCATTTACGCCAAACTGCGTGGGATTGACGTATATGGAGACGAAAACTTTGCTGTTCTCCGCTGCGGCTTGTCGTACGAGGGAGATGTGACCTTTGTGCAGTGCTCCCATCGTTGGTACGAGACCGACGGAGTGTCCGTTGAGGAGCAGCTGGCGGCGGTGCTGACGGAGGGCAGGGACATCGCGAAACACGTGGAAGGCGCGGCGCAAGACCTGGGCGGAAAAGGCCAGCCTTAGAGGGCGTGAACTGGTGGTGAACATCTTCAATGTTCGATGGCAAGTGTTCAGGTCTTCGGAGGACAATGTCGAGCTGAAAGATGGGTTTGTTTGTTGTTATCCATCATGACTCAAGCACGTTCCATCATTCGACAATACGTTGGCGTTTCTAAGAGCTGTTCTACGCTGGAGATGTCAGAACAAGGGGAGTGAACCTTGGAAGGCAAGATAGATATCCTTGGCGGCTGACTGATCTCTGCAATTGCCTTCAAAGTTTGCAGTCCTCCTCTAACCGCCTCAACTCATCCGCAAGCCATGATCTCATGGAGATATCGACCTTATCATCCCAGCAGCACTGTAAAGCCGCCATGACGGCTATTGGTACTAGGATGATGTAGGACTGCGTATCTTGCTGCAAAGGCAAACGAGCTTGCGGCCGCTATTCTGGGAGAATCAAGAAAAATTTGCTATGAAATACTTCAAGAACTTTGGACCTTTGGTGGAGAACCTCACAAAGAACACTACCTCTGGGAATCCAGGCCAGCATTCTGCCTCGAGAGAAGTAGTTGAGCTATGATCCGTGCAGTAACACAGGACTGACAATCCAAATCACGACAGGAATGCATCGACTTGGCTCATCACGGGTTCTTCAACTGGGAGCCTGCATTGAAAGAGGTTGCGAAAGCGATCAATGAGCACTGCTCGCGAAAGAGTTTGGTGAATGGCGAGTAATGAATGTCGAGAACTGCGTAGTGCACGAGCTGCAAGAGTTCCACGTCGACCAGCGTTTGGTGGTGCATTCGACAATGCTCTCACGGTACAGTCATTGCCTTCACAGTATTAGGAGTCGCTGAACAAGAATGACGGAGACATCAAGATACCACAATCATTTGGTCAAATTGTTTTCGAGGAGTCTTGTCCGCCTATCATGCTGCTGTCAGAAGTAGTGGAGGCCCTTGCTATGAGTGAGGCAAGGCAGAGACGAGGCAATTCGGTTTACTCGTCGGATCGTTCATGGCTCTTAATGTTTCATCGGTCTTTGCATCTGTTCAGCCAAGTCAAGGCATGTGAAGACAATCCTATGAGGCATACTGCCGATCTCCCCGTGACGGCGGTTTTGATATGGCTACGGACTCAGGTTGTCTTGTGGTCTAGAGTGAGACACCAGATGGTGGACGTATCAAGCGAGGTGCGAATGGTAAGGTGATGTCTCCAGCACATCGTCAAGGGCACCGGATGGGCATTGGGCGGAACCTTTTCATTCAGCCTCCCAGAAAAGGAGGAGGGGCAGGTTGACGTAATGCGAGACCCTGGAGAGTGAAGTGGGCAAGGGACCTCGAGAGAGCTTAGTGCGGGGCAGGAGAGGTGTTTTTGGTGGCAGACTCTGCTTCCATTGTTTTCCATCCAACTTCTTCCAACCTCAAACAACTCTTCATCAACCCTTCAACCAACCCCATCAAACTACTACCACCCACACAACCATCAAAATGTCCAAGACCCAGGTTTACTTCGATGTCACCGCCGGCGGTTCTCCCCTCGGCCGCATCGTGATGGAGCTCGAGCAGGACGTTGTACCAAAGGTGGGGCATATATCACCATCTCTCACCAGAATGGCCATTGTTGGTGACGAAGAGAAGGACATGCTAACATTTGCATTTCCATCAGACCGCTGAGAACTTCCGTGCTCTCTGCACTGGCGAGAAGGGCTTCGGTTACGCCGGCTCCCCATTCCACCGTGTCATCCCACAGTTCATGCTCCAGGGTGGTGACTTCACCAAGCAGAACGGCACTGGCGGCAAGTCCATCTACGGCGAAAAATTCGCCGACGAGAACTTCACCTTGAAGCACACCGGTTCCGGCATCCTCTCCATGGCCAACGCCGGCCCCAACACCAACGGTACGTGAAAAATGATGGACGGGAGACATGAACATTGGCTTGCTTCACAAATCACCTTTCCTCATAAGACGAATACATGCTAATATCTGGTATCCATTTAGGCTCCCAGTTCTTCATCTGCACCGAGAAGACCTCTTGGTTGGACGGCAAGCACGTTGTCTTCGGCAAGGTCGTCGAGGGCATGGACATCGTCAAGAAGGTCGAGGGCTTCGGCTCCCAGAGCGGCAAGACCTCCAAGCAGGTCCTCATCGCCGCCTCCGGCCAGTTGTAAAAAGCGTCGAGGAATGACATGTATGAATGATGGATAGATGGAAGACACCCCAAAAGTCAAAAAGACTGAGGTAGCAAATGAACCTATCAAAAGTTGGTGCCATCACCTTCGCAGATTCCCAGTGTTGTTGGGGATGCTGGAAAGTGACTGAGATCAAGCAAACTTGTAACGCTTTTCGCGGACGAAACGCGGCGCGGCAAGCACGTTGACCTCTCTGTGTCGTTGACTTCTCACTTCGCTAACGTCTCATCACTTGGGCAAAAGACTGATTGAAGTCAGACCAGCACTCTGGGATTCCACTCTATACCTTATGCCCGAACAGCAACACACTCGTCGCTTGATTACCCAGCCAGCATCAAAGCACATCAACATCCAATTATATGAAGATGCAACACCAAGGAAATCGATCAGATGCCACAGCGGCTCGTCGCTGTTACTTGCACTTGTTTTGACAACACTTTTCTGGCATCACCGCTTTATCTAAATCTCGGGGGCGTACAGCAGCTGCGAGACCTATCTCTGCCAAATTTGTGCCGTAGATGGAATTGGAGAGATCGAGGACAGGCCAACCGGCTTCTCAAGATGGAGGTCTTTGGCCATTTGCAATGATGTAGACCAATTTGTTGAAGAGTTTGCTGTGGTTGTACAGGTGTACGGCCCATAGCTGACGAGACCACAGACGAGAGACAAGAGTGCTGAGACTTCATGGGTTCCTTCCGGGTGCAATTGCACAACGATGTTGTCGCCGGTGTCATTGTCCAAAGGATGGCTGTCGTCCCATGACTTAGAATATTGAAGACGCAATGCTGACTGTTTCCAGGCACCAGGGTTGTTTTCGGGTTGTTTCTGCTCCTCCCTTCTTCTCCAACCAACGTCAACCTCCCTCGTAGCGTCACATGCGACGAACGTGCTCGACAAAGTAGTCATTCATTCGTTCGAAAATCGCATATCAACACGCGCAATGTCGAATATACGTATCGAACTTGCCAGTGAGGAAGACATTCCTCGCCTCATGGAGATTGTGATCCCAGCCTCCGAGGAGGCGGATTATTGTCAACTTGTGGGCGACACCAACACTCCGGAACATCTCATCGCGGCCGGGAGCCGACATCTTCGCGCATGGCGCGAGCATGCTGAACGTTTCTCCCAGCCATACTGGGTAAAATGCATACATACCGAGCCTTCCTCAGGCAAAGAAACCATAATAGCCAGCGCAGAATGGCTCATATTCGACCGACCACGTACGGAGCGAGAATATATGCAGCCAAGCTACCTGCTGACCGCAGATTGGGTATCGGATCCTGCCAAACAGGAAGAAGCAAGGCGTATGCTGCGACCTATGCTGCACAAACGCATTGAATGGTTCGCTGGAAACCCGCACGCTTTACTGATGTATATGGCCACCGATCCGGCGTTCAGACGGCAAGGTGCGGCGAGCGCCTGTGTGAAGTGGGGACTTGATAGATGTGCCGAGCTGGGGATTCCCGCTTACTTGGAGGCGAGTGAGGCCGGTGCACCAGTCTATGAAAGATTGGGATATGAGATCTGCGATAGTGTACGAACTGGCTCGATGACCTGCACTATAATGATTTGGTGGCCTGAAAATGTGGAACCTGACGAAAGAAAGCCTGTGTTGCCGGATTATGGTTCTAGGAGGGCGCTTCAATGAGCCGCCATGTCACTGATTTCAGTGGTCATATTGCCGGATATTTGAGTTGAGTTGATCACCCCTCGGCGGTGGCACAAAGGCGTGGGCTAGGTTGACCCAGCTCTGAGGGATCAGGAATGTGCGACTTCAAAACCAAGGAAAGCCTCGATGGCCACCAGCAAAGAGTTTCAGCTGACTATCAAGCCTCCGTTGAGATTGGTCTTGCAGCTCAACCAGAATTTTGCTTTCTGTATTCTTGCACGCCTGGTTGGTGGTCGTGTTGTGTGTCGCTCGCTGATCAAAGCTGTTGTTGTGCCCCTGGCCCAGTACCTGCCTCATCATAACCCGGCAAACTTAGTGGACCCAGACTACGGAAGGTGAAACCAAAGGATTGAGATAGTAGATGCCACGATATAAAGAATAACTTTCGACAGGGAGACACTTGATCAAACCCCAACCAAGTCTACATACTGGACATCGCTTCACCATGCACTCTTTCATCCAGCTTGCCGTCCTGTTCGTAAGCTTTGCTTCCGCTTCTTCCATTCCTGGTCCGAAGGTCATTCGACAAGCTACCAACGCCCCAAGTCCAGGAACAATCATCTGGATCTGCACTTCCAACGCGAACCCAGCTCAAGACATCCCAGAGGTGTGCAAGAACTTGTGCTACGGCGCCTACTGCCGCGGCTATGGTACCTCGCTGACCTGGGACAACTACGCTGGCAACTCCCAGGATGCCCGTGCGAAGGCTGCAGGTTGTGGCGAGAACAATCATTGCACGACGGCTCCTCCAGGTAATGGAAGTTATTCGTGCGATCAATACCCGTTCGGCAGTACCAGTGAGGCCTCTTCCACCGACAAGTCAGCGGTGAGTCGGTGAGTCGCTTGCAAAATTTCCAAAGCCACGTTCATTGCTGATTCGACTCTGCACATAGCTGCGTTCCTAGCGGCCAATACAACCGTGAGTTGCCTCACGTGTCGATCTATGCTAAATGTACTGACAACCTTGCCAGGACAAGGCGCGAGACTCCACCAGCTATTCAACAGCAACGGACCTTGGAAGAACGGCCAGGGGCTGAATGGGACGCCACCTGCTGAGTTCCAGCAGACTTTCGCCAACTCCGGCGAGCTGGCTTACTGCAGCGGTGACGGCAGTAGTCAGTCTTGCGTCAATGATGGCCTTGAATACGACAAAGAAGGCAAGATCGGTGTCAATGCCTCGAGTTACTCTGGTCTGGTTCCTCACAAGCAATTTCAGTATCGTCTCCGCAGTGGAGAAGTCATCACAGTTCCGGACGACTTCGCAATTGGGCATCGGGTCTGGCTTCCTCGAGAGCACAACTCGACGTTGTTCGTTGAGCAGTCTGAAGCTCATGGTTATGTCCGCAACCGTGGCCTGGCGCAATTTCAGCATATGACCGACAATTTGTACATGGAGGAGGACTTTGTTGAGGATCGTTTGTCTTGAGGGAGAGTGCGAAATCTCCATTGTAGCTTACAGATCGATCTGCTCAAATCGCGAGATGCAACCAGTTCGTGTTGACTATGGTCAATGATAACAGACTTCCATAGCGTGTTAGCCGAGTCGATGGCGGGATATTGCTGATGAAAGCCAAGCAATCTTTCACTTCCCAACAGCTCACATGCCGATATCCAAGTGGCAACAGAATTATACTTCAATCACTTTTTGACCCAGCTCTTCACATCAGACATCCATTCGCTCTCGAAGAATGTAGATCGCTCATCCCCACCTTCACCCTCTTCTCCCGCATCCCTGTACGCATCTGCTCCCCATCTTTACCAACAGGATAATCAGGCTGCGACATGTTGTCAGCGAAACTCCTAGGAGCATTGGGACCAGCCATCGGAATACGTACCTCTTCAATCTTGAATACCTCCACAACCCATTCGTACCAAACCTTCCGATCGTCCGTCTGCCGCCACATGCTGACCTCAATCTCGGCACCATCAGGAATCGTAAGTGGAGTCTAACGAAGAGTCAGCAAGACCGCACTCGCGTAAAGCTTCAGCAGAAACGTACCTTCAAAGGAAAGAAAATGGGAAACCAACTAATCATATCCCGACTCTTCTCCTCAATCGTCACAGGATTGATAGAAAGCTCAACCTTTTGCCCTCCATCTACAGGAGCATAGAGAATCGTCTCAAAATAACCTCCCAATCCATGGCATACGCCACGATCTTGAGCACGGAAACTGAGTTTGCACGATCGAACATTGTGTTCATTCTTGCCGTCACCGCCGGTCCAGCCTCCGGCGTCGGTTGTGCCGCCTGCGCGAAGGGAAGCTTGATCCATAATTTCTGTGGGTAAAGGATGCGAGAAAGACCAGGCTTCCTTGACGACTGGGATTTGAGAGCCTTCGGGTCCTGCTGGGATTGTGCAGAGATCGTCGTATTGGTGTAGCATGACGACGGCTGGTAGTTCCCACTTTTCCTCTCCACCACGCATGAGGAGGTCGCTGTGAAGTTTTGGAGTTGAGATCGGCGTAAACCAAGCGGTATAGTTCTGCGGGATGTTGATACCATGCTCCGGGTGGAGAACATGCTGGACACCATCCAGACACTCTGGTGATAGTTCGTTATCACCAAACGAGCCCAGAAGTTCCGACACTAAGATATCGACTTTCTGGACCCTGTCGTCGATTGTAGGACCAGGCCATGAGCGCATGTCGCTTTTGTAGACTAGCACGGAGTTGTTCCACAGCGAGTCCGTAGCGTTCCGACGCTGAATGAGGACGTGAGCGTTTGGGTTCTTCTCCACGGCACATGCTTGTGTGGTGATGCCAGTAGATCTGGCAGCGCGAAGCACGCGGGTAACGAGAGGTCCTCTGCCTGCGCCTACGACTGCCACAACGATGGGACGGCTTCCTTTCAGGACTGCGTTCAGGTCTTTCAAAGCTGCGGCAACGGCGCGCTCATACCACTCGTACTTCACAGGGTCTTTCTCAAATACTTCATAGGTCACACTTTCGAGATTGTCGGTGAGAGGCTGGAGTGGAGACTGAATGTAGTCTTGATATCCCTGACCGAACCGCTCGATTGGCGGTCGAGAGGGTTGAGTCTGCTGAAGATGACGGATGTAGCGGAGATGAGAGATAGGATCTTTGGGTTTGTCGCTGGCGTTGGATGAAGCTTCGGCAGGTGTTGGTTCTGGGGTAGTCTTGATAAGGATGTCATTTGTCTCGATGGGATCAACGTCAGTCAGAAGCAGCCAAGGAGCGAATCGGAGGCGGAGGAAGTTAGTCAGCAGCTGCTGGTGAGCTTTTGGTAAGACCGGATATCCTTTGGCGTTGCGGAGGAAGCTTGTTCGTGGTAGAAGCAGAGTCCGCACAGGTTCCGAGTGCCAGCGAGATAAAAGGTTGGAAGTTGGAAGCTGGCGAGGAATCTCCAAGGCTGCGAAACACGAGTATCGGTTAGTATTGTCGCGACAGAGTCAAGATAGGTCCATCGAGAGACTGACATGGTTGCAATTGTCATTCGAGCTCTTCACTTTGGATTCGCTTTCAAAACATTCCCCTAAGTCGAGGCGACTGAGAGGATGGCAAGAGACATCAAGAAATGGTAGAGGAGAGCAGAGTGATGTACTTACACAATACCAGCTTCGTGCTATATTTACACATAGTCCGGATAGTGTTCCAAGTCTCCCAGCTGGCATATAGTTCAGGCTCGCTCTCATCATCCTCGTCCAGTTCTGGAATGTACTGCGGCCTCGCCAACTCAGATAGATGAGCACTTTCAGCACCTTCTAGCTCGAGCTCTCCCGTCATCGGCATGATGATTTGCAATTGAAGGTAAGGTCCAAGACCCAAACCTTCAAGAATGGCTCGAGAGTATTGAGTGGTGTCGGAGCCAGCAATCGGGCCATGGACAAGAACATTGCTGACACCGCAGAAGGAAGCATATGCAACTTCCAAGTTGAAGACTTGTCTGCTGATATGCGCAATGAGTGGGTCAGGCGAGCCCAAGTCGATCCATGGACTAACGACTCCAATGATCGAGCTGTTGCTGTCCTCTGGGGTGAAGTCGGTGTCCTTGGGCATCAGCGGGGAAATGGTAGGTAGAGGGACACGATCCGATGAGGAGGCGGTTTGAAGCTTCTGCGCATGTTCTTCCAGCTTGGCCAGTACTCTCGACTGGAAATCGTCCGTGGTGATGGGAGCGGTAAGAAGGTCATATCCGGCAGCTTGTGCCTGTCCAAGGAACTGGCTGCTCACGGGGAGCGTCCGTTGGGATTCATGGTGGCCTACAAACAGAACCGGCGGAGCTTCTTCCTGCTGAAGGGGCAGATTATAGTCGGTCATGTTGCATGTAGCCTCTTGCAAGTGGCTCGTGAATGCTGTCTTGGACAGCTCTAAATTTTTATACCAGCACGAAGATCAGTCCAATAAAGTTTCCACCTGCGCCACAGCGTGGCGCTTTGGGCTCAAGAAAATTAATCTGGGCGTCTTCGACATCGACATCGTCGCATACACAACATTCCACCACCAGACCAGCAATCATGGGCGACGAGGAACAACCGCGCAAGTCTCGTTTCAAGCGCGTCAAGACGACGGATGACCGTGTCAGTTCGAGCGACGACCGCGCCAACCCATATCTGGCGCACAACTACGCCGGCGACGACGAGGAACAGTACAGCAATGGCAATGGCAATGGCAATGGAGGTGGGAGGGGGAATGGCGGCGGCGGCGAAGGTCTCAGCGGACTTCAGCGCCACCGCACGACGGCCAAACAGGCTGCCGTCGCTGAAGATGGTCCGCTCAACGCATTCACCGGCAAGCCGCTGTCGGCCCGCTACCTGAGCATTCTCAAGACCCGCCGTGATCTGCCTGTGCATGCGCAGCGTCAGGAATTCCTCGAGCTCTACCAGCAGAGCCAGATTCTTGTCTTCGTCGGAGAGACAGGTTCCGGAAAGACGACTCAAATCCCGCAATATGTGCTCTTCGACGACCTGCCACAGGGCCAGGGAAAGATGGTCGCATGTACTCAGCCGCGTCGTGTCGCTGCCATGTCTGTCGCCCAGCGTGTCGCGCAGGAAATGGACGTCAAATTGGGCGAGGAGGTTGGATACAGCATTCGTTTCGAGGACATGACCAGCCAGAGCACCATCCTCAAGTACATGACGGATGGTATGCTGCTGCGTGAGGCCATGAACGACCACAACCTCACCCGCTACAGTACCATCATTCTGGATGAAGCTCACGAGAGGACGCTGGCTACAGATATCTTGATGGGTTTGCTCAAGCAGGTTGTGGAGAGGAGGCCGGATCTGAAGATCATCATCATGTCTGCCACCCTGGACGCGCAAAAGTTCCAGAAGTACTTCATGGGAGCGCCGTTACTGGCTGTCCCAGGTCGCACACATCCCGTAGAGATCTTCTACACCCCAGAGCCAGAGCGTGACTATGTCGAGGCTGCCCTGCGGACTGTCCTTCAGATTCACGCCACCGAACCAGACGGCGATATCCTTCTTTTTTTGACTGGCGAGGAGGAAATTGAGGACGCTTGTCGAAAGATCACAATGGAGGCGGATGAGATGATTCGCGAGGCCGATGCTGGCCCGCTTAAAGTTTACCCACTATATGGTTCTCTCCCTCCAGCACAGCAATCGAGGATTTTCGACCCTGCACCTCCGCCTCAGCGTGCAGGAGGCAGGCCGGGTAGGAAGTGCATCGTATCCACTAACATCGCGGAAACGTCCCTTACCATCGATGGCATCGTCTATGTGGTAGACCCTGGCTTCAGCAAACAAAAGGTTTACAACCCACGCATTCGTGTCGAGTCACTCCTGGTTTCGCCCATTTCCAAAGCTTCCGCCCAGCAACGAGCAGGTCGTGCAGGTCGTACACGGCCTGGTAAATGCTTCCGACTGTACACGGAGCCAGCATTCAAGAAGGAGTTGATCGACCAATCATACCCCGAGATCTTACGATCCAACCTTTCATCCACAGTCCTCGAGCTGAAGAAGCTTGGCATTGACGATTTGGTGCACTTCGATCTCATGGATCCACCCGCTCCTGAGACTCTTATGCGAGCATTGGAAGAACTCAACTTTCTCGCTTGTCTAGACGATGAAGGTGACCTCACACATCTCGGTCAAGTGGCCTCGGAATTCCCGCTTGATCCAGCACTTGCTGTCATGCTCATCTCTTCACCTGAGTTCTACTGCAGCAATGAGATTCTCTCACTGGTGGCTCTTCTTTCCGTGCCAAATCTTTTCGTCCGGCCGGCCGCTGCCCGCAAGCGTGCTGATGAGATGAAGCAGCTTTTCGCACACGAAGACGGCGACCACCTCACCATGCTGAACGTCTATCATGCCTTCAAAGGACCAGAGGCGCAAGCAAACCCAAAGCAATGGACACACGACCATTTCCTGTCATATCGGGCCTTGCAGCAGGCCGACAATGTTCGGATGCAGCTCAAGCGAATCATGGAGAAACACGAGGTCGAGTTTGTCTCGACACCATTCTCGGACAAGAGCTACTACAGTAACATTCGCCGTGCGTTGGTTGCTGGGTACTTCATGCAAATCGCCAAAAAGGATTCCGGCAAAAACTCGTACATCACTGTCAAGGACAACCAGAACGTCCTGCTTCACCCTAGCACGGTGATGGGTGTAGATGCGGAGTGGGTCTTGTACAACGAATTTGTGCTCACCACAAAGAACTACATTCGTACTCTGACGGCCGTTAAGCCGGAGTGGTTGCTAGACATCAGTCCCAACTACTACAACTTGGACGGCTTCAAGGATGGAGAGACCAAGAGGGCTTTGTCGAGGGTAATGCAGAAGGGTCGCAGAAAGGCTCAGCAGTAGAGATTGAACTGGTTGATTCAGCTTAGAAGCTCAAAATCGTGAAAACTATAGATGATGACCAAGCCGCAGGGCAACCCTTGATTAGTTGCTGCAGGAGCGTGTCTCGCAGACTACAATCAAGAAAGTCGGCTCTCGAAGCGTTGCAAAAGCGGGCGGTGCGAATAGCACCCGCCAAGTTGTGGTTGATGGAGCTGCAGGGAAGTACAAAGGGATGACACAGGAACTAAGCGAGCAGTCGGCGCGAGCGAGAGCATCGATGGGGGTGTAGATGAAATCATGCCTGACAAGTCTTACCACATTCCATTCATATTCAACTAAATCTTCATCGAACTTGACAGACATTCAGATTCGGCATATCCTTGGCTCTAACGTCTATAATCTGTCGTCGGACTATGTCTACATAGAGGCTTGATACTTGTCGCCCGCCCCTTGTTCTCCTCCCACATATTTTCTCAAAAACTGCGCAATCCTCCTTTGATCTTCCGAAGACTTAGGAATATCATGTCCTCCAGGATGGTTCAACGTCTCGACCTCAGAGCAAACCTCAATCAACTGCTGACTCCTCTCCCCACGCACGGCCTCGTCCTTCTCCCCAATAACATGCATAGTGGGAACCTCAATCCCACCATCCTCATACAGCGAATCATACTGTGGGAACCTCGCCCTAAATCCCGAGAAAATCACACCAGCTTTCGGCACAGTTACCTCTGTTGTCCCCAAATGCTGCCGTAAAGGATGCCCAGCTAAACGATCTTGAAACAATGCACATAACATTCCCGCAAAGCAAGCTCCTTGGGAGAAACCCCAGATAGCATGCACAGGTCCCGTTTCTCGAATCAGAGCGCCGATTGAAGCGAGCGACTCTTCTAAACCGTAGAAGCCGCCGGTTTCTTTATTTACTAGAGAGCCGTCGCGAGCGTACCACCATGCTCTGTGGCCGGAGGATGAGAGTGATGTTACGAGGTCTGACCAGGCTTGGTTGGAGGGTTTTGTGAGGTCCATTTGAGTTGCTATGTCTACTTTGTGGGGGCCCTTTTGGAGGAAGTTAAGGAGAGTTATCGATGCGAGGAGGTGTGTGGACTGACATCGGGGAATAGGAAGTCATATTCGGGTAGTAGGGCGGTTATACGCCGTACTTGGTGGGCGTGGACTGTGCCGTTTGATGTGAAGCCGTGGAGGCAGAGGATTCGTAGTTTGGTGGACATTTTGGTAATTCCATTGATTGAAAGACAAAAAAAAGATGGTTGGGTTTGATGTTGGTGATGCCGATGCCGCGGCGGCATGATGATGATGGATCACGGCATCAATCTTTGCCGTTGCCGAAGCCGAGTTTGTGATCCGTCGACGCCAGGCCATCTTTCTATCAACATCATCTGCTCCTATTCACAACACCAGAGGTGGACTTCATCTAACTCTTGAGAGATATGGCGCCATCTGCTTTGTCTGGAGATTGATGCGAGCGAAAAGGAACACAAGACACGACCTGGGCGACACCTTCCAGCGTAACGACTGCCGATGGCTTTCAGACTGCTACCTTAAGGTATGCGTATTCATCCTAGGGTCCCTCACGGCTTGTACGATACAATGCTTCCTGAACTCCTCCTCGGTATCGCAGTTTCAGTCATCCCAAACTCGTACAGCATCATGCTGTGTGAGACCACTGAGCGGCTTTACTGAAGAGTAGCCTAGCACTGGCCGTTGCCTTCGACTTTGTCTGCCGTCTTGTCATCACGGCCAAGGACAAGGAATCGAGGACGAGGAAGCATGACGACCAACCGCGTGGAGGCCAAGATGACCTGGTGTTGGGTTGCAAGGTCACTTAGAGATAGGTAGTTCTACAAAGGACCTGCGCCAGGACCAGGTATGTCTTGTAAGATTTCACATTGCACCATACGTGGTCTTCAACTCCTCGCCATGCCAGATTTAGCACGACACTATCGCTTACCCTCTGATTCCTCTGTCTCGATCACTTGCCGTTTGATCGAGGACAATGGCACTAGGAATGATGATACATTCTTTGAGGCCAAGGTCTTGGCGAGCGGTGGGCGTTCCAGACGGCTTGCATACTGTACACAAGGCTGTAGTGCGTGAACGAATCGAGTCGACTTCGGATCTGGCGAGCCAGGCTACTGATGTGTTCCTGGTCTTCCACAGACCATGGTGTCGATCGTGTTCTGGCTGTCTTGGCTCTTTGGCTACTCGATGTTCCTTTCTGGCGAGGCTTGGTAGAAAGCAAGTTGTGCGTTTTGTTTCAGCACCCTCATGCATCATAACTTACAATCCCTGCGCATGTGGCGACATTTCCCTACGTAAGCTGAAAGAAGATTGGCTACAATTCCAGAAATGCTAGGATAACGAAGGCGGACGGCACTGTGACTCCATTTCAACTTTACGAAGGACGTATCTCAATCTCCAACCTAATTAGCATTCGGATTTCTTGGAACTCTTCACGCCTGCCGTGTTCCTAAGCCGTCACAGCTCCCCCTCACAGCTAGGATGGCTGTGCTGAGCCAGAGATAGGCTCCCGCTTCGTCTCATCATAAGTATATCAAAGAGCGGAAAATCATGGTGAGCATCGGCTGTATCGCCTCACTCCTGCACAACCTCGACATTCACTTCGAAGACAAGCAAAGCAATACTTCGGCATCACGTTTGCTATGCCTCTCTCACGCACTTTAAAACTCCTTGCTGTATTAGCAGGCAGTGTCGCCACATGCCCTCAGCTGCGTAGACGACAGGAAGGCGAAGGCGGCAATACCAGCGTACGCTACTGGGCATATGAACAGTCCTATGACTGGGGTCGTCAAAATCCAGGTTTGTCAATCGATTTACTTGCTAGCACTCGCGCCATGCTGACATGGCATAGACTGGGAGCTTTGCCAAACGGGCACCCAACAAAGTCCAATTCCTCTTCGACTTGACCAAGGCTTGTCTCGCAATCACCGGATGACATTCGACTACCCCAGCAAAGTCACGGGAGAGTTTTTCAATTGGGGATATGGTCCTGCTTATACCCTGGATCATGACGAGGGCGTATACACCTCTCTACCCTCGATGCATTTCGACGAGGACGACAGTGACGAGACTGTGTACCTCGCCAGTTGGCACATCCACGCACCCGCAGATCATACTGTCCAAGGCGATCGAGCGAAAGCTGAGCTCCATCTGGTCCACCACAGCGGCGACGGCAAAGAGCGAGCAGTGCTTGCCATTCGGATCGATCCGGGTAACTCGGACAGCACGTTCTTTAGCCAACTTCCCCCAATGGTACACTTCAACGAGACAGACACTCGTATCCCTGATGTGCCCATGGACATCAACGAGGCACTTAAGGAGATCAACCAGTTCAGCGACTTTTGGACTTACAAGGGCAGTCTGACCAGTCCGCCTTGCACAGAGGGCAAGCGTTGGTTCGTTGCGAGGAATGTGTTGTTCGTGTCGGACAAGCAGATGCAAGCTATCTTGAGGGTTAGCACGTACTCTGCTCGGGCGGAGCAGGAGGTCTGGGCACATCAGATTAATGTATGAACAACGTCGACAGACTGGGCGTCCCCAGTTGCCTCGATCCATTGATGCATTGCATATCTTTATATTCTAGCCAAGCTATATCATCTTTTCGTCGAAGATTGCATACGGACGAACTTGGTGTTGTGACCTACCGCGGGAAATTCGCAGAAAAGTTGCGTTCATTCAACTTCTGCAACGGTCAGTGACTTCGGGCTCCTGGTCACCAAGAAGTCTGGGCAGATCTGACCTATTTTTGTTCGTCGAAAAGGCTTGGAGATGAGGCAGTCAAAGAGCTCCAGTCAGACGATGCTGAGGTCGTGGTGAAGTCGGCGTGGTAATAACAGTCCCTTTTGACTCTGTTCACAACAAAAGTTTCACCAGCCCACCAGAATCGACACAACGATGTTGTACGAGTACTGTAAGTCCAAAAGCAATCGACCCTGAGGAGGGCTGGAAAAAAGAACAATCCACTGTGAGTGCTGCGAAAAACAAAAGTAAGGTCTCTGCGAGGATCGAACTCGCGGCCTTTTCCGTCTACTAATGCTACAGAGCGCATCTTGTAAAGGAAACGTGATAGCCACTACACCAAGAAACCCGAATGAGGATGCTCCAAGCATGGTGCTGAAGTGTAAATTGGCCAAAATTGGAGTTGTATAGATCTCGATCATATTGGCTACCGAGCTTTCTCCGACTTGGCAGGCGGGTTGCTATGGTGCCAGTGGTGTTCGTTCATACGGTGATAGCGATGGCAATGATAAGTAGGGTGTCGTATCGACATGGTTTTACACAAAATCCGTATTGTGAGTGAATGAAAACGTCGGCAGCCGTTCCGAAATGAAGTTTGCGAGTGAATCTTCCAGATAAATTCTGGCAATTGAACCAGGTAGCAAGCAATGTTCTTGTTGACGGGTAGAAGAAACCTGGCGGGGCCCTACGGAAGGGAAAGTAGGATCAGTATCAGTGATCGTTCTGGATACTGCACGAGATCTCTTTCAGCACCAAGTGGTCAATGATCGGCTAGCCAGGCTTCATGTTGGTGGCCACGGTCCGCCCACAAGATATGGATGCTGCAAACTGCGCGTTTGAGTATTCAACGTTGCACTCGGACTCTGTAGCGCTGTACTGACAGGCATTATGAAGAAGACCCAAAGAAACACGGGTGCGTTAATGCATGCCTCTATTCGCTCTGGCGAGCACCATGATCAAGTGTGCTTGTGACAAAGCGACTCTAGAGGGTTTTAGCGACGCAAGGCACATGCGGATTAGGGAGGTCTTGAAGCTGTCGGAAAGGTTGAGATGCTGTATTGGTGCCACATCAGCATTCGATGAATATCTGGGTATCATTAAGAAGCGCTGCAAAATGCCAATCTTTGGCTGTCCGTCGAATCAATCATTGGTATCCGCTGTGTGCGCAAGTGAGACAGACACGCACATTGCCCATTACAGTATAGCTGCCATGAGCCCGCGTTTGGCATGACTGACACATCATGTCCTGCTCAACAGGGTTCTCGTCGATGTCCATCTCAATGTCGTGTTGTAGTGTTTGGTCGGTGTCGCAAGATACATCACGGCTTGCAGTCGCCTCGTCTACACAATCGACCGCCATTGACGTCTCTGGTGGCGGCTGCGGTATCCGCCAGAAAGAATGCAATGTCGTGCGCTGTGGCGGTAGTTGCACCGGCTCTGGCTCTGACTCTGGCATTGAAGTTTTGACGGGTTCAGAACAGACAGACGAGGCCAAAGTTAGCTGCTTTTGGGCAGCATATAACTTGGTGATCGTGTTTGCTGCACATCGACAGACATCAGCAAGGGTGCTCATGTTCATCACAGCGCCGAGCCATAG
The DNA here is from genome assembly GCA_002116395.1 of Ramularia endophylla. Classification (NCBI taxonomy): domain Eukaryota; kingdom Fungi; phylum Ascomycota; class Dothideomycetes; order Mycosphaerellales; family Mycosphaerellaceae; genus Ramularia; species Ramularia endophylla. The sequence goes on along the minus strand of MWSQ01000427.1, from coordinate 32,366 downwards.
TGACACACCATATACAGAGTTCTCATCTGGCCGGTTGTTTCTATACCGTTTTCGCGTACGGCTATTGAGATGTTGGGATGGCTGGTCGTCGTACGTTGGAAAGGACCATGTGGGTTTCTGGGACAGCTGAAATGGTTGACTTTGTCGGTGGGCGTATGGCGATGAATTGTCCGAGTGTGTGGTGGCGTGGGACGCGATTGACGCGGGCGAAGAAAAGGTCGCTGATGATCGCTTGCGTTTGAGAGCCATATCAAGTGGTATGGTATGGTGTATGGTGTATCCTGGTGTGGTATGATACGATGTTTCGTTCAACTGATCATGTCGGCATCAATAGCAATGTAACGATGTTTTGGTAATGAGGTTGATGAGGTACGCGTGAAAGATTGGAACGCGTAGTTCTAGCGCCCCTGCCACTTCGGCTCGCGGTTTTCATGGGGTACTTCGTATCTCGACTCCACTTCCTGCTCGTCACATCAATCAACCTGGTCGTCGACATCAACCAACATGTCCAAAGGCCAGATCATCCGCGATGCCAGTCATGCCGGCTCGTGGTATTCAAGCTCCAAATCACAGCTGAACTCGCAGCTCGAAGGCTGGCTCAGTGCCGTCGATGCGCCAGTATCATGCATCGGCCCAAAGTCAGACGGCGAACAGCAGCAGAAGTTGCCTGTTCCTGGCGCCAGGATGATCATCGCGCCGTATGTGACGAATATCGTCGGGAGAAAGATCTAAACTGCTAAATGCTCTCACAGACATGCTGGCTACTCGTACTCTGGTCCAGCCGCAGCATGGGCATACAAGGCCTGGGATGTGTCCAACGCGTAAGTGGGCTACATCTTCGCAGCTCCTCAATCCCAGCATCGCTCAGGCTTCACTCTGTTCCCAGATCATGAACACCCACTTTTGGCACATGATTCATCTTGTACTAACAGAATCAGCAAGGGAGTGTTTCTGCTGGGCCCGTCACATCACCACTACCTCACCAAAGCTGCATTATCGAAATGTACGCACTATGCTACTCCCATTGGCGATCTCATTGTAGATCGAGAGACCACAGCCGAACTCCATGCAACCGGCAAGTTTGAATGGATGTCAAAATCCATCGACGAGGATGAACACAGCCTGGAGATGCACTTGCCTTATATCTACAAAGCATTGTCAAAGTATGTTTCCGCAAATCTCGTTCAGCACATAGTCTGACAGCAAAGCAGGACGTTTGGCGAGAGCTCCGCGCAGCTTCCTCCTTTGGTGCCAATCATGGTGGGAAACACATCTGCCACGACCGAAAAAGCTCTAGGCCAACTACTTGCGCCGTACCTGGCAGATCCAAGCAATGTCTTTGTGATCTCTTCCGACTTTGCTCACTGGGGACTCCGCTTCCGCTATACCTATTACCGGACATCCGACGGCTCTGTCTCCAATCTAGGCGCTTCAGAGAGGGCTCCCAAGGACCGTGCTATCCACGAATCAATCAAAGATGTTGACTTCGAATGTATAGGTGCATGTGAAAGTGGAAAGCACGATACCTGGCTCAACGCATTGGAAGACACCGGCAACACGGTTTGTGGGCGGCACCCTATCGGCGTCATGATGGCCGCAGTAGAGGAACTCAACAAAGATGGCAGGCAGCCGCTCGGTGCGTTCAAGTTCGTGCGATATGAGCGCAGCAGCGACGTGAAGAGGATTGCCGACAGCAGTGTAAGCTATGCCAGCGCATTTGCTGTTGTCTAACTGCCCAGGGTGATATTGCCAGAAAGACACATTTACTACGTCAAAGAATTACGAACGTACCCGATATTGCGCTTTCTCGGAGAACAACATCTCATTGACATCGGCATATTATACTTATATTTCACCCTCACCGACTTGGCCCGCTAGGCACTTGCTGCAATGCCTCATACCATGAAGCAAACGACCATTATGGATTGAAGAGACATCAGACATGGCACTGTGCTCCAGACCGCAGGGATGTGCCATGACTTGCATTTGCTTGGCGTGGCGGTCGGATTCGTTCGATCCGAGAAAGCAAAACTACCTAGGTGCCATAAGATCCAGCTGGGTTTACTATGCGGTTCATGTGTGGCATATGTCAGACCTGGCCGGCCGTAGTGCTAGCATGTACAGGAAGTACTACGTTATTGTAGATCAGCAGGAGCTGGCCCCGCGGTATATCTGACCCAAATGGCTCTTTGCAACGCTGCGGTGCCTTCTCTTGGCTTTTCCTGCAGGTCGGCGAAGCGCAGTGGAGATCCGCTGCTTGAGGCTCATCGTCACAGTTACACCACCGCACACGCCTTACGTGCAGACATGACTTCGCAGCACTGGCACTTGACTGCTGAGTCCATTCCGTACATCGCGAGACTGGTGACTATGCTGCTCAGGCTAGTACTTTGATTCAATGCAGCGACAACAACACATGGAGAGCTCAACATAAGGTGAGCCAAGGCTCAACGTACCCGACTTGCCAGCTCACTGACTCGTTTGGGGTTTCAGAAATACGCGATGCAGTTGAAGACTGTTTTGAAACTACGATCCCCGAGCAGGGCTTTATCTGGCGGATGCGATCCGTTAACTCGATCTCGTCTGTGCGTTTGCGAATGCGCACAACAAGATTGGGAAACGACGGGCGAGTTTCAGCCTACTCGCAGTCCTCTCGCCCTTGGAGATCGAGCACACATGGCCAATCTAATGACAATCCCGACTTCGTGGCGGTCTATACCGCAAAGTGGTTCGTCGAAGCCTCTCAGCGGGACACATCAACCGAATGCGACCTATGAACCAAGACACGGCGACAGGTTATGTGCTGTCACGATCGGTCTGCGAAACTCCAGGGCGTTGTCGCCAAAGCATCAAACGGCATCCATGAAGTTTCAGCCATCTTTGGACGGGTTCTCAACGACGTCCAGCCTTCGCCGAGAGACATCCTCGCAATTCCACTGCTTTTTCGCCTTCAAGCAGCAGCATCGACGTCATCTATAGGGCATCGGATAAAGATGTTGACAGCGCTATTGCGTGGATGCTGCTACATCTGCTCGATCAATTGCTCTCTTGTGACGCTGGCGATGTGACAAGTTCGTGCTAGACCAACGGAGACACTGAGATTGTCAGTGATCTTGTGGCAGCAGGGATCACACGTTGCAGAGCTGACAAAAACTCCGGCAGACCTTAAGAAACCATGTACATTGGCCTGGAATCGATCGCCCTTTGGCTGCACTGCGTGCCAACGCCACCTCCACATCTTTGCCGTCCTACTTTAGGAAAGAGGCACGGCCTGCGCCCGCTCGCCGCTTCCCCTCATTTGTCTCATTGAGACGTTTCGCGAGGCCTGGTCCTGTTCCCAAATCGGCCACTGTACTAGGTCTAGGACTTTGCTGGTCCTATTGCCAAGCAGAGGGTCCATGACCGACATGCACACCATGATTACCTTTCTCCTTCGAACATCTTGATTTAGCAAATGGGTGTGCTTGTGTTCCGTGCATGATAATAGCTATCGCGTAGCAGATCAATGCGCAATGGGTGCAGGGGCCAATGTTACGGCATGCTGACTTCTAATAGATGCAGGTAGGTATAATAGGTTACATACCTTCCTTCGGGCTATGTGGCCGTCTTCCTCTTGATCTGTCTAGTATCGCTTATTTGTTCACTTAGGTCCTCTCCCTAGGGCCGACGCTCTTTAACTGCCCATACCTACCTTATTGTTATTTAGATTTTAAAGATGGTCGGGATCGATGGCCTCTTCACGGCCGGTCTTGGAGTCGCCAATTCGCTTCTTACAGATACGATCGATGGATTCAGAGAAGGGTTCCGCGCTGGGGGCCCTCCCGCTAATGGTAATGCGCCGAATGTGCCCTCCATCACTCCGGCTATGCAGCCGTCTGGCATGCCACCGAGTTACCCTATGCAGCCGTCCGGCATACCACCGAGCTACCCATCTGTGCAGCCAGCCGCTGTGCCATCAGTGAAGCCATCATACTACTCATCCGCCGCGTCATCAGTCAGCCACCTATCCTCTGTGCTATCGATGAACCCGATATACCAGCCATCCGCTGTGCCGTCGGTCCATCCATCAATGCACCCATCGATCAACCCATCTGCTGCGCCATCAGTCAACCCATCTAGTCCAATCCGCCCGGCGGACGTGTCATCATCTGGACCAGCGGGCGCGCCTGGTCCCCCAGTTCCTGCAAGTCCTGGGGTCGGAAAGTCTGCAGGCAGTCCAGACTACCCATGGTTGTTCGAATACCCACTTCCGATTCCACCTGTCGCGCAACCTTCCTTCACGGAAGTCGTGAATGGCGTACCAATCCAGTACTATGAGACAACCATTGAGCCGTTTCAGCAACAGGTGTACCCTAACTTGGGACCTGCAAATCTGGTCGGTTATGGTAAGTTCGCTTTGGTATAATGAATAAGAATATCACTGACCCTTTCGCAGGCGGCATTGCTCCAGGAGCAACATTCATGATTCCCAAGGGAACTGAAACTGTCGTTCGCTATATCAACCGCGGCAATAAGTCCTCAGCGGTGCATCTTCATGGCTCCTACACTCACGCACCTTGGGATGGGTGGGCATACGATGATATTGAGGTCGGCCAGTACAAGGATTATTACTACCCAAACACTGAATCCGCCAGATCCATGTGGTATCATGACCATGCTCACGGACACACCGCCGAAGATGCATACTACGGCCAATCTGGAGCATACTATCTTACCGACTCTGAGGATGAGGATCTGGGAATACCAATTGGAAAGTATCAGCTCCCACTTGCCCTCATGGACAAGACCTACCAGGCCAATGGCGATCTTGCTTCCCCAGATGGTGACCCGATTGGCTTCTTTGGAGATACCATTGAGGTTAACAACCAGCCTTGGCCATACTTCCGTGCCGAACCGCGCAAGTATCATTTGAGATTTTTCAATATGGCTTTGAGCCGCGTCTTTGATATATACGCTGTCGACGAAGAAAACAACCCTGTTCAGTTCGAGATGATTGCCTCAGATTCCGGGCTTTTCGAATCTCCAGTCAGCGCCAAAGACTTCTCCCTCTCCCCAGGTGAACGGTACGAAATTGTCATTGACTTCTCCAGCTTTGCTGGAAAGAATGTCACGATAATGGATTCCCAGAGAGCGCAGCCTGATAACACCAAGTTCGCAAACACAGACAAGATCATGCGCTTCGCTGTCGGTGATGTAGTTACCGACAATACCAACAATGGAAAGGTTCCATCTCACCTGGCTAACGTCAACTGGCCACCAGGCCGTGATACCATCGACCACGAGTTCAACTTTCAGGTGGGAGGTGCGGCTAGATGGACAATCAACGGTGTTGACTTCGCCGACCCCAATAGCAGAGTCCTAGCACGCCCACCACAAGGCACAGTCGAGCGATGGAGGCTTCGCCACACTGGTGGCGAAGCTCCTCACCCAGTGCACGTTCATCTTGTCAACCTGCAGGTCATCAGCCGCACGGGCGGTGCCCGTGGTCTAGCACCATATGAGACTGCCGGCCTCAAAGATGTTGTCTTGATCACACCAGGAGAGACAGTCGATGTTCTTGCCACGTACGGGCCATGGAACGGCATGTACATGTTCCATTGCCACAACTTGATTCACGAAGATGACTACATGATGGCTGCTTTCAACACGACCCGCCTTCAGGAGCTGGGCTATGAGTACAACAGCACAATGGGTTTCGCGGATCCCATGGACTCGAGATTCCGCGCAAAGGACTACGACGTCTCTGCCTTTACGGATGAGGCAAGGCGCGAGAAGGTCCGCAAGTTCGGCGAACTTAATGCCTACAAACCTGCACAGAAGCTTCAAGCTGCTGAGAATGCGTACTATGCTACTGCTGGATACAAGGGTGATGTTGATGCTCCGAAGCCAGCCAAGACTGCCGCCCCCGAGAGTTCTGGTTTAGGGTTCTTGACCGGAGTCCAGCCAACCCAGACGGCCTTGTTCAGTAAGAGGAGTCTCGAAACTCCGTCGCCTGGCAAGGGTTCTCGCAAAGGAAGTGTATGGCGAGCATAGTCTTCGATCTTGCGGGCAAGGTCTTCCAAACTGACTTGGGCGAAGGTGAAGCGATGATGCGAGAAAAAGGAAGGAGTTGCACGAATACTTTGCTGTAATGTAAAACAGTCGCGTATATCAGATAGAAGATGTGACATTACATCGTTGTTACGCCTGTATACATGTCAGTCCCACAAGCGTTCTGATCCAAGTTCTAGTTCGAGCGATTATTGAGTTGCACCCCTTGTAATGAATGATTACTTCACCGAAAATGAGGAGAAAGATGGGGAAGACAAACGCGTATACATACATCTATAGGCGTGTGAAAAGTAGGAAGCATTATATGACCATCTTAACAAGCGACATGCGTGGTAAGTTATCATTAATGTTGTCGTCCTCTATAGAGTAAGTTGCGAGGATTGCTCACTACCCCAACCCTAACCCTAAGACATCGAGACACCTGCTCGGACACAGCTCGTATCTTGTCCCACTACTTTCAGGCATAAGGTAGTCATTGAAGTTTGCCTGCCATTGTGGCATTCCATCATAAACGACGACTCTTTGACCGTACACCACTCACTCGAATATAACATGGCTCCGAAGAGATCACACGGTGAGATGGTAGATGAGAAGGCGGCGGTAAGGCGATCGCCTTTCATGCCCATGTTCGAGACTTTTCGTGCCGAGCTTGATGACCATCACGCCCGCAGAGAAAGAATCATCAAGGCTTCTCGCGATATCACGGCGGCCAGTAAAAAGATGTTCGTTCCGGGAGCATCAAGCAAGCAATCCACTACTGACAGCCCACTAGCATCTTCGCCTTACAGCGCATTCGCATGGTTAAGGAACCACTGCCCGACCATGTTGTCAAGAACAACCAGCCACTATACGACATCATATCAACACAGTTTACCTCTGTATCTGCAGACCTCCAAGGACTAGACCAGGATCGCTACGCGCGCCAGATCAGCGGCGGATGCCAAGAGTGGATGGAAGCGGCATCATTCGAGCACTATCTCACAACTGCGAAACTTCTGACATATGAGGAAGCCGCTGCGAAGATGCGCCTCCTTGATTCAGAGGGCCCAGGGGTGCAACTCAGTCCCGAAGATTATCTTCTCGGCATTTACGACATGACTGGAGAGCTGATGAGATTCTCCATTACGGTTATGGCCACAAACGGATCTCTACCAATGATCAAAGCAGATTCATCAGATGCTACGAGCCACGAGCGGGAGCAGACCAGCGAGAGAAACGTCTTGAACGACATGCGTCGACTGAGGTCTGCGCTGGAAGCTCTAAATGCTGGAAGCGGTCCTTTTGCCAAAGACTGCGAGAAGAAGATGGAGGTCATGCGCCAAAGTGTCAATAAGGTTGAACAGTCTTTGTGAGTAGAGGAGGGAGCTACTGACATATATCTACCGACTAACTGATCCCTTACAGGTACGGGTTGGTCGTGCGAGGCGCAGAGAGGCCAAGAGGGTGGCTTCCAGATGCCGATGGTGGCAGCGGAGCTGTCAAGGTAGAAGCCTAAATACCATCAGCATGATCGAGGCTTAAGAGGCTTGAAATATCGATTCGAGGCGGTCACTGGTCTACGACAGTAACCAGACTGGAAGTTGAGCTGTACTTGACGAGATGTGCGGCGGAGCGTGGTTCAGCTCGACAACCTTTTGGACAGAACCTTTCCAGACATGGCTGTGAGTCTACATACTGCGTATCGCACCCGAATGCGCCCCGCGATCTGATCGTGTATCGAAGCATCAGCACCATGCTGAAAGCGATGCCGAAAGCGACATATCAGCCTCGTGAATCTACAGACCTAAAGATAAGCTAGACTTCAAACTTTTTCAAAATCGGCTACCTAGGTCTTGACGAAGGCCTCGCCCACTACATCGCCTTCTTCATGGACTACCTTCCAACTCCCAATCCCATAGCGTTTTGGCGCTCTGCGAACACCTCTGCCGCCCCCTCCGACGATAAGGTTGCCTGGGCGATAATTCTCGTCGGCTTTCAAACGTTTTATCACTGACGCATGAATCTTGCAATCATTGGTCATGTCTCGTGTCTCGCCTCGCGGTAATGGCCAGGAAATGGCTCGCCATGAGCCTTGTTCACGTTAAAAAGGACGATGGACCAATGAAGTTGCCGACTTACCATCTTTCTGCAGATCCATTCGACGGAACGGAATGTGCTCCATGAACCTCCATGCTAGCACCGACATCCAGCCAAGACCGCCTCCAAACTCAAGGCTGTCGTGCACGACGCTCGTGGTTGCTACGCGATGAACGGCTTCTGTGAACGGAACCATCTCGTCGCTCAGCTCGGCCGCATTGACGTTGAGGACTGGCTGTCCGTCTATCTGCAGGAACGGCGTATCTTTTGCCGGATCGAGAACCTGTTCAGGCGGAAACAGGTTCGAGGCCTTCACCTTGTTTTCGTCAAGTGGCAACCCTACACACATAGTCAGTGTATCCTGCAAAGTCTTGCGCACGGCAGCGTACCAGCTTTTCGGGCTTCCTTGAGCATCCACATCAATGCGATATCACTGAGCGGACGCTCTTCGCCTTCTCTCAGTGGCCAACCTGCAACACCATCGTGTCAACTTTGCTGCAGCGAACATTTCGAGAGAAGCACTTACCACCACCTATGTCACCATGCTGGCCCGCGAACCAAAGCTCCAAAATGTCCTGGTTGTTATCCTCCTCACCAGTGCCTTCATGCGGATAGTGAGTGGCCGAATCAACAGAGACCTGCGATACACGTGAAGACTCAGCTTGCAGATGAGCCGGCGGAGTCGGTCGAAACAATGGCTGCGAGAGCTTCTTCTCCTTCATAGATGGCCTTCTCTTCAAATCCTTCCGTTCGGGTGGCGCCTTCTGAGAACGAGAACTATGCTTGGCCTCTCTCTTCTCTGAGATAAGATCCTGCCTGAACTTCGCTCTGCGTTCATCGATCGCTACAGCGTGACGTATGACCTTCGCTGAGGTCTTCGCTGTATATCTGCAGGGTTCTCGTCAGCTCATTCCCTTGCTCAGAAGACTGTCGCAGAACTCACGGGAATCGTGTTCTTGTCATCCACGCTGACTCGAATTGGCTACCCTCATGTCAGTAGGCCGGCCATATCACCGAGCTCTTACCACAACGGCACTCACGGTACAGAGTTCACACAATCAAAAAGACCAACAAACTCCGGACGGCAGATCGGTCTGCTGAACGTGGATCTGAACTTCCGCATAAAGTCGAACTGCTCACGTTTCTTCTGCTTCTCCCTCGGAGTGGAGTCTGTTCGCATCTGCCAGCGTGCGAACGTTTTCCACGCAAATCGCAACATCTCTTCATTTCCAGAGCTCAACAGGCCGACATAGTCCAGCATCTGCGCCAGGAATCGAGCAGTATATGCTCCACGTGAGAAGCCGAAGAAGTAAATCGCATCACCATCGTTATAGTATCTCATCAGGAACCTGTACCCGGCCATTACGTGCTCGCTAAAACTTGTACCGATTGCTTGATCCTTGGCTTTCACGTACCTGTGGCATCAAGGAGTGTTAGCCATTTCGACGAAGACTATCAATGCTCTGGAAAGCATTTGACCTGAAAGCAACCTTTGCTGGCTCGGGTACTACAGTGACATCGGGTGGCGATGACATTGTGTTGGGATTGCAATTACCATGATTTTATCTTGCCAATCGCAGACTTCCGAGAAAGTGAGCTTGTCTCGACATATGTTCCGATTCCGGGCTGGTAATAATGCCATTGATTGGCATCCCGCCTGTCCAGGAGACTATAAATCTTGACGACTGCAAGCAATCAGCACATCTTTGACAACACGGGTCCTGTTCCTGCTCACTGTTCGAGTCCGAAGGTTTACCACTAAACTTGTTGCCAGTACCTGTTCGAAGACCAAGAGTCAGTCGTCAATCCTGCCAGAAAGGAGTGATTCAGAGTTTACCATCAAAGCATAGAACGAGTGTCCTTCTCGGAGGCGCTGCAGAGTAAGGCTGCAAGATTGGAGAAGCGTGAGACATTGTAATCAAGTATGACGCCTGTCAGAGCTCAGTTGGGCTGGTGTGACTTGCGAATGATATACAGCTAATTCGGCGGCGGCATAGGAGAATGATATAGCCAATGTAGATACTCCGACACACCTACAGCTCCTGCAGATTTGATCTCAAACGATCCAATGAATGTCCGCCCCCGCTAGGCATGGAAGATCAACAGACCTTTAGGATCATTCACTGTTGCACAGCATGCTCGAGCATCCGGGCCGCTGAGTGCGCAAGGCGGCAGCCGCACGCTGAGCACGCTAGACACGTTGTTGGATGGTGCTACTGTAGACATGGTGAGCTGTCGAAGAGTTACATAAGGAGTTTGGGAATGACTATCATCGCTATCGAGCGAGCTACATCCAGGAAGCCAGACAATTCAGGCTCTGATACACCTGATTAGCTGGCAACGAGAGGAACTTGTGGACTGTTCTTGTTCTGCGAGCGAGACTAAGAAGGGCTACGTTTATCACATGCTTTGCACCACATTGAGTTCGGATCTGCATTGCATGGCTCTCAACAGCCTCGAAAGTGTGGTACCACTGGATCAACTGGATGAACCCTTACTTCAATGAGTGCACATGGCCAGAAAACTTCAAGCCTCTGAGGACTTCCAACTCTTGGTTATTCGGATCTGCAAAGCGTAGTGTAACACACGCTTCCACTGCAGATTCACTTGTACCCAATCACTTGGCTCTCTTGCATTGTCTTGTTGGGGAAGTTGACTACCTCTCTCCATTTTCCGGAAGCCAGCATCAAGCACGGGAACCTGAAAGAGCGATCCTCCAAGAATGAGGCACAGCTAAATGTTGTGTGGCGTCTTCGAAGGCTACGGGTGAACTTTCGTGCCTCCCACCTGGCAGCTCGGGCGTCTGCAGTGAAACACAGCGTAGCCACCGCCCAGAAGATGGTGGAACGAGCTGTGATACAAGTCTTGCTGGCCAGACTAAAGCTTGGACATGATGTTTTTCAAGCTGTCTTCTCCTCCACCCATTACAATCTCCTCGCTCTGATAGTAAGGATTGAACGTGGTTTCGTTCAATGGGTTCAGACGATGTGCTCGGTTCCACAAGTTTTCATACTGCAAAATGTCAGTCTCAAGACCAGCAACCGCAATTGAAAAAAGTTTGCCCAGAAAGACTTACGACAGTACCATCCGACATTCCCAGGGCGGAATCAAGCAGATAATCAGGAATCTTCCACGAGTCCACCAGTCGGACTGCGTGAGGTCTGATCTCGGCCATGAGAGCCTGGATCTTCTCAGGTAACGTGTCCAAGTCGTCGTCGGAAACAGCATTGGCTTTGACGAAATCTCTAGCTTCAGCATCCATGGTGAAGAAAGCGAAGAGTCGGAATTGTAGCTGCAAGTGTCCCCTCAACATCGGCGAAAGTTTGGCCTCTGACATGGCCTCGTAGAAGTTCGTCACGAGGATCGATTGCGATTCTGCATGGCTGACCTTCCGTAGCTGTAGGAGCATAGAGTTCCAATTACGTTTCTTGACAAAGCGATCCACGTATGCTCGATAGGTCAGATCGCGGGATCTCCTGTGAAAAGCCTTGACCAGGTCTTCGTCGCTGTCGAAAATTTGAAGAGTTCTGGGCTTCTTCGCCTTCTCATCCAGCCAGTCTCGGCATGCCTGTTCCATTGAGTCTTGTGCTTTACCTTTACCAGCCGCGGCAGCTTGCATGCGTTTCATTAAGAATCTGGCAGTCTGCTGTGTGATCATCCAGTTGTCTCCTTCGACTGTTGGCTTCGACAGGTAATCGCTATTGAGCTGGATATAGCCACTGCCACCTCCGAAACCATGGCCGCCCATTGCGCGCCTGCAAGTCTCGATACTATTGGCTGCAGTCTCGGTACATAGACTCTTCAGCCCGGACGACTGTGCGTGCAGAACTGCCAGGTTGGAGAAGTCACCCTTGTCGATTTGAGCTCTTGTATTCGAGTAGAGGTTGTGCATAGCTTCACCGGTGTAGTGCATAGCGAATGCCGTGGCCAGTAGTGGCAGGATGCGAATCTGAACGGTAGGATAATCCAGTACCGAGAGTTCTGGTGCGGACTTGTCGCTGCTGTCTCGATCTTGGAACTGCTTGCGAATCGTCCCATAACGTACGGCTATGGTGACCGCTCTCGCAATAATTAGCCTAGCGTGCATGATGATCGAAGCTCGCACGGCAGTTAGAGAGCCGTATACCACGGCGGGATTGGCAGGCTTCGTGTAAGTGCATGTATTCGGATCCACGCGAGAATAGTTGCTCAGCATGGCAGAGTGAGGAACCTTGAAATTGTCGAAGCTAGCATAGTGAGCTACCACTCAGCGTCGTGAAGTGTTTAATCGATGACTTACAGCATGTAACCGTTATCCATCGGCGCATATCCTGGCAGAAGGGTTAGCTATGTCGTAGGCAATCTCGGAATGGACAAGGATTAAGAACAGTACGGAAGACATATTTGGATGCCCTGTATGCCTTGCCTCTTCAGTTTCGTACCATACTTTGGGCCGATATCACCAACTATAATGCCATCCAGAGGCTTATGTGTCTTCAGATCCCGTATCTGGACGATAAAAGGATGCCTAGTCGTTCAGTCAGACACCGGTAGCCAAATATTTCAAAAGGGACGTACGGGCCATGGTTCACCAGCTCTGACGAGTCCGCAGACTTGGGAAGGTAGAGTTGGGCAACTACGATAGCAGTATTCGCAGTGCGACCCATACTTCCATTCCACCACTTAGACGACGTTAGCGTTGGGCTGTGTATGGTAAAGTTCTTGTCTTTGTGGCTCCAGGTAGCTCTGCACTCCAGACCTCGAACATTACTACCATGACCTAACTCTGTCCTGCGAAGAGTTAGCACCTTGGTTGTGACTTTAGCCGTCGAGACAACTTACTGCGCATAACATCCAATAGCCTCCCACTTCTCAATCTTCGGCAGCCAATACTTCTTCTGCTCCTCGCTTCCCTGCTCACGCACAGTGACCGGGAACATCTGATCGTGAACCATATACGGAGAGACATCATCGCAGAGGTATTTGCTCATGGTGACGTCCTCTTCATCCCAGTTGTGTTGCTCTGCAAGTCGCCTTAGCTTCTTTGCTCGAGCAAGACCCAGGTGATAGCGATCTGGTCGAGAGAGATTCTGCTGTCTCGCCTTGCTAAACAGAGGTTCTTTTTCCAAGATTGGGAGGACCGCGGCCTGTTTCTTCAAGAAGTCATTCCGAGAGAGTAGATGGTTTGCCAGCTCTTCGATAGGAACATTGGATTGGCCGCGTTCTAGTCGTAATATTTCTGGGCCTGTAGGCGAGGCAGGCTTTAGCTTGTCCGCGAAGTCCTTCATTATGTTCTTTCTATCCAGTCCGATGCGATGTGAAACAAGCTTTGCTTGGACGTGTCTGTCGATAGTCTGTACAGAACGGCATGCGGTAGAAATGCGTATTTTGCAGGAGGCGAACAATGTTCATGTCATCCTCGGCATTGCCTTCCCCGGAAATGGGTGGGGACGGGATGCTTTGTGGGCGAGGCGGGGCACATTCACTTCTCCACGGCTAATCCTTGTCAGTAGTCGGCAAAGCCAAGGACCTCAGCTACCAGATGGGCATGCGACCAGCTACTGATCCAATAGCACATTGGTGATACTAAACTAATGCCCCCGTCCTGGCCCTCAATTCAAGCCATCTACCGCAAACTGGAACGGATAGCAGTAAACTCCAGCAGCACGTCTGAGGTTCAACCCGGCAGCGTAGCGCAAGAAGATGTGCTCCCGCTGCAATCACTGATACAAGAACATTGGAAAATGACAAACTTCGACGACCGCACATTGCACGTTCCCCGACATACAGGGAGGAACATCTTTCCATGCTCCCCTGCCTTCAACAGACTCGTTAGATTTGCCCATTGCTCACCGCCCAGGCTTTGCATACGGGACGACAATACAGGCATCGAAGCAACACATATCCAACTACTTACTGACGTGCTTGCCTTCCGGCAAAGGATCTGGGAGAATCTCAGCCAGGATGTCCAGCGAGCATTGGAGCAGCGCCAGGAGATCTACATCGCAATCATAGCTGCAGGAGGATATGAATTCGCCGTTTCGATCCTTGCTGCGCTCGCACTTGGAGCTGCTGTAGTCCCGATGACGGTGGCTTTGCCCCCAGAAGAGGCACTGTATTTTGCGACCAAGTCCAAAGCGGTGGCGGTACTGGTCTCTGATGGCGCTCTCCGACTTGGCTTGTCGCTTGAGAAGCTAGTGAAGAATCAGGACCCGCGAAGTACCTTCGTTTGCATCCCTGCGGCGCCATCTTTAAACACCCCACCGTTGCACCCTTCTCAGATCATCGTGTCGTCTGATCTGTTCCTTGAGGACAGCGCTCCGGGTGTGGTGATTTTTACAAGCGGTACGACGGGGCCACCTAAGGGTGCTGTTATGCGTCGAGCGTTCATACACGATGAGGCTCTAGCTGTAGTGGATCATTATAACATCACGCCAGACGATGTCTTGCTTCACGTCTTGCCCGTACACCACGCAACAGGAATAGGCATGATGTTCTTCCCATTCCTGATGGGAGGCGCGACTCTCGAATTCAAGAGTGGTGGTTTTGATCCGGAATGGACATGGAATCGCTGGAAAAAGGGTGGTATAACCTTCTTCTCCGGTGTGCCGACCATATATATGCGAATGTGAGTTGTGGCGGGCCTTTGAAACTGCTGATGTATCCGAGAGCATTGCGCTAATGTAAATGTGACTCCAGGATGCGCTGGTTCCAGATCCAGCAGAACACAACATCTGACTCCGACTCTCAAGCATACGTTGATGGAGCTCGGAAGCTACGAGCGTGTATCTGCGGGACTTCCGCGCTGCCAAAGCCTGTCGCAGATTGGTGGGCGCATGCGCTTCGCAAGAACATCCTACTTCGTTATGGCGCATCAGAGATCGGAGCGGTGTTCAAAGTTCACCTTAGCGACATCAACCCTCCAGATGGCTCTGTCGGGCCCGTGTTTCCTGGCTGCGATATTCGGCTCAGCGAAGGCGATCAAGGAGAGATCTTCGTCAAGAGTCCAGGAATGTTCTCCAAGTACCTGTACGATCCGGAGGCGACTGCAGCGTCTCATACCGAGGACGGCTATTACAAGACGGGCGACATCGCTAGGCGGGAGAATGGCTACTATTGGATCATGGGCCGAGCCAGCGTGGATATCATCAAAAGCGGTGGCTACAAGATCAGCGCTCTAGACATTGAGAGGGAGGTCCTGGCGTTACCATACATTGCAGAAGTTATGGTGGTTGGAGTGCCAGACGAAGAGTATGGCGAGAGAGTCGCAGCTGCGATTTGCCTGAAGAGCGAACAAGACTTGCCTCCAAGAGATCGTCAGCATCTTCAGAAGGATCTTACTCTGGACAAACTACGCCAGGACCTTCGCTCGCGGCTCGCGGGATATAAAATTCCAACTATGCTTCGGGTCCTACCAGATGAGCTGCCCAAGTCCGCGACTGGAAAGGTGGTAAAAAAGGTCCTTGGACCACAGTTTTTCCCACCAAAAACGGAACTGCCTGAAGTGCAGGTGTGGCGCCAGCAGTCCAAGTCCAAGCTATGATGATCTCAATAGAGTCGCAATTCCAATGCCAGTCTCCTCATATGTGAATGCATTGGCATTCAGGAGTCAGATGGCCGCTGAAAGTTGAAAGTAGAAGTTGAAATGCCCCTTCGCGCTTCGAAGAATCGTAATTAGATTGTAGGCTCCTAGAGCATCATGCTGCATAGAGGCGCTCCTGAATCCACGCATCCAAGCAATCTCAATCAACTCGCTCGTCAATTTTTCAAGCCGCAGTGGCGAATTTGGCCTTCCGTCGCTCAGCGGCCTCACGATCCTTCTCATTCATCCAGGACGCGCCGCCCTGTGTAGGCTTCGAAGTTTCTGTCTTGCCATTGACGGGCTTTGGACGATCCTTGCGCTGTCTGCTAGCCTTACGCACACCACCCTCAGGCTCCACACTCGCCCGTCCGCGCTTCTTTTCCGCCCGTTCCGTCTTCGCCGGCAGCGCCTTGTTCAACAGGCCGGGCAGATCAGTAGCTCCAAATCTTAGTGCACGCTCCAAAGCCTTGATCTCCTCACTGTTTTCTGGCATGCCAAACTTGCGCGCACGCGCTTTCCGCTTCTCGATCTCCGCTGCCAGCGATCGATGTGCCATTGTCGACTCTGGCTCAGCGTCTCGTGCAGCTGGTTGCTCAGCTGGAGCTACCACAGTGAGATCGTCCGTCTTGGAAGGATCGATAGCGGGTTCCTGGTTTGGCACAGCAAGTGGGTTGGCAACCTCACCGACGCCGCCAGCTGCAATGGCAGCGGCCGCGGGTTCCGTCGTTGCTGCCTTTGCATCGTCGCCGAAATCAATCTCGTCATCAGGCTTGTTGGATGCGCCCTTGGCATCGGAGTCTTCCAAGCGCTTAACCAGGTCAGCCTTCTTGCCCGTGTGAGGCAGGTTGCGCTCCTTGCATAGCGCGGCCAGCTCGTCGTTCTTCTTCTTGGCGTATTCGGCCATTGAGTGCGGTAGCGGGGATCGCGTGGAGGTATCGATATTCGTTCGATGTGCGCGATGGGGTTGAGGACTGGAGCGTGGATGTGCAAGCGATGGAGATGCGAGTGTGCTGATGTTGAAGTGAAGAACGAAGGTGAAGGTGAAGGACGATCAAACGCGTCGTGGTTCCCCAGCTCGCAAGGCAAGCTTGCATTCCAGGGTCTTGGGCTTGGGATAAGGTATGACATCCATTGGAACAGATTATCTACATGTAGGTTCGTACAGCCACAGACCAGGTGTTTGACCAGTGGATCTTTGATGTTTCCTATGTATTGATGATTCCTATGAGCCCCCACCGCCTCCTCCAAACAACTCCTTCAAGTTCACATCTCCACTGCCTCGCTCCAGCGGCTTGGGCGTGGCGGCTCCCTCCTTCCAACCAATCATATATATCGTCCTGAACGTAGCCGGTATCGTGACCGTGCCATCGTCTTGTTGCTCACCATACATCTCCCTGTATATAGCTTCTGTCGCTAGTAAGACATCCTTGCTGATACCACCAGGCTCTCGCCTCAATGCCGCATTGGCCTCGCCCATTGCCTGTAAATCTGCCATGAGTGCGAATGTGTTGGGATAGTCAACGATAATATCATCAACATCAACCGTAAGCAGTTTGAAGCCAGCCCTCGTGAGAAGATTTCCAACATCTCGCACATCCGCAAGTGGCGATATATGTGTCCCAATACCACCCAGACGCTCCTGCTCTGCAAGCTGCAGTGATCCTCGAAGCTCAAACAGACTGTCGCCGCCACTCATGGCCGCAATGAACGGCGCATCAGGCTTGAGGCAGTTGTTGATCTGCGCCAGTACAGATGGGAGATCGTTGATCCAATGCATTGAGAGCGATGACATGACCAGGTCAAAGGTCTCTGCCTCATATGGGACGTACTCTGGACTCTGCAACACCTCCCTCTTAATGTTGATGTCCTTATTGAAAGCCTCATCCTGATCTCTGTACAATAACGTCGGACTGGTATCGGCGCATACGATACTCTCAATCTTTTTGCCAATTGGCTCGACGGATGGCTTCGCAGACTCTGGATCTGGATCTGGACGAGTCAAGGCTCGCGCGATGTTGCAAGCATTCGCGCCAAAATCGAGCACTTTGGGGAAATTTCGATTAATGTCCAGGACTCGATCGCATAGTCGCATCGCCACCTCATCCCGGAGGTAGTCTACTTGTCGACTGTGTATGGTATCGGTGGCGTGGCGCTCCTTGTGCAGCCATTTCGTCCGGTTATCGAAGACTTCAATGCTTGGAGCTCCCGGTGCCTGTACGGCGTACGATCTTCCGATGGAGATCGTTTTGGCTTGAGGAAACCTCCATGGTGAGTGTTTGGCAGAGGCCCAAATGAGTGACGAGCGCATGCTCAAGACGTGGAATTGTGATCAGAGCATTGCATTGCTTGAAGGGAGGAGACAGCTCCGCCGCAAAGTTCTTGGTGCTCGATGATGCTGACACAAGCGATGATCCATGACGCGGGTCTCGCGGGTCACTCTGCGCGTGAATCTTACGAGAACAGGAGGCGTGAAACGCAACACCAACACAAAACAAGCAACATGTTGATTCCTCACGCGTCTGGCATGGCGTTGCCTGCCGTCAAGACCCTCGTGGACTGCGCCGACTACAAGCAGACCTTTGAGCCTTTTCTTCCTCAGCTCTACGCCCTTCCCGAGCAAGTATATGCCTCATTGGGTGACTTGGAAGCTCTCAAGCAGATATACCTCTCGACGAACCCAGCCATATTTGGTCTTGCATTGGCCTTAGCCGCGTTCCCCATCTTCTGGATCGTTTCTGAGATCAACAAGAACTACAGCCAAGTTGACAGGGTGTGGTCCATACTGCCAGCGTTGTTCAACCTCCACTACGCGATCTGGGCTCGTCTCAATGGCCTTGAAACAACAAAAGTGGACAATGTGTTGGCTTTCAGCACCGTGTGGTCGTTACGACTGACCTTTAACTACTGGCGAAGAGGCGGTTATCAAGTCGGGAGCGAGGATTACCGATGGATGCTCATCAAGAAGCAGATTGGAAGTGTGGGATTCTTCTTGCTCAATATTGTCTTCATCTCTTCCATACAGCTGGTATGGATTCTGCTCTTCTACTCGTAACTCATCAGCTGACAACAGCATAGGTTCTCCTTTGGAGCGTAACCCTTCCCACCTACGTCCTGCTTCTTACCTCTCAGCTCAAGCCCGAGATGTCTCTTCTAGACATCGGCATCGCGAGAGTGCTCATGGCTCTCGTAGTCTTCGAATACTTCGCAGACCAACAACAGTGGAACTACCACCAAGCAAAGAATGAATACCAGAAGACAGCCAAGGTTCCAAAAGGTTGGACACGTGCTCAGATGGACCGTGGTTTCAATACCACTGGTCTTTGGAAATACAGCAGACACCCCAACTTCGCCGCAGAACAGACAATCTGGGTGCTTCTATACCAATGGAGCTGCTTTGACGCGAATGTATTCTGGAACTGGACTGTGGTCGGTGCCATCGCCTACTTGGGTGTATTTGCAGGCAGCACGCCGCTCACTGAGGGCATCAGCGCTGGCAAGTATCCCGAGTACAAGCTGTATCAGGAACGGGTTGGCAAGTTCCTGCCAGCCTTCGTGGGGAAGGGTTGGAGTGAGGAGGATGCGCAGAGGGCAGCAAAGAAGGAGTAATAAGCTGAGGTGGTTTGGGAAGCAGAGGGCTGTGAACTGCTAGCTGATCTGACACAAAGTAACATGTTCTGGTAGAAAAGGACAAAACGCTGACAGGCATGTCTCTCAAACATCATTCTGTCATCTCTGTGCAGAAGCCCAGTTTGTTTCTGGGATGCTATGTGTACCAAGCTGATCAAGCCGAACTACGCCACGACGGGACAGGACTCCACGGTCCCCTCCTTATACGTGGCAGCGTGTTTAGCCAAGGTTCTGTCAGGTTTGTTCAGCTCCTCAGCCTGTGTGGCAGAGCGAAACGAGGCAAGCCGGGTCTGGGTAACGGCACAGATGGTGAAGGAACATGTTTCCCTGCATCTGAAACCTCGCGTTTGATTGGCGAGAAGCAGGATGTCACTGGACACGGATCAAATCGGCGCGACGAAAGTCAACAGCTCGACAAGGTTTGGTTTGCCATGTGGTCTTGGTTTTTGGGCCCACGCTCTCACAATGGATGCAACTCGGCACGAATGACCAGCACATCACTCGACTGTATTGCATGCTGAGAGTTGTTCAAACGCAGGGTGGTCTCAAAAGTGATGATGTGAGAAATTGTCAGCCAACGCATCGCTCTCTCTTGGCCGGCCGAGGGCGAGAATGCTCTCACCGTTTCTCACCGTCGGTCTGGCCTGCGGATGGCGCAGTTTGGTTACTTTAGGAGCACGCCGCGCCAAGAAGACACATGCAGATGTTACTTTCGGACGGCTAGCCCAAGAGGTGAAGGTGCTGTGGACGCAAACGCAATCCTTCAGGTGCTCGGCGAGTGCAGGCGTAAGAAGTAGAACTACGGCTGAAAGCCCGGAGTTTCGTTCTCAAACATTGAGGTATCGTTGCTCTGGCTCACAAACACCTGCCACCGTGTGGTGCTCTACAAGTTTCACGCACCGTGGTCGAGACGCCGAAGCGTTGACGTCGTCGAATTGCAACCTTCAACCCCACCTTGCCAGATCGATAAGCTCTTATCCTGCCCATTCCGAGAGCACGCGCCTCTTCAGCAAAGTCGTCTGACGAAAGACGCGATTTATCCTGGGAAACAACCTCTACGCTGGGCACTTGACCGCTCTGTTGAGCACAGAGATAACTATAGGACAATCGTATCGTCTCCGGTATGTTTTGATAAGCTGTTTGCTAGCATTTTTTGCTATCTGCATGAGATCCGTAAATGTCGCAGCTGACTGACTGTCGCGGGGCTTTCCAGTTTGACCGACACAGCACGCAGCTCTCCTACACCAGATTCTTGACAGCGAAAGACACCTGATCCTGTTGGCATTCTGCTCTTCAACCCAGCGCCGGCCCGAGCGGTCAGGTTGATCCAAGCACAATCTTCTTCACACTTTCAAAGCATCCTCAGCAGCGGTTAAGCCGATTCCGAATAAGACGTGGCAGCTTTGCCTATGGAGCCGATCGCAGATGCCGCAAACTTGGGCGCAGGGCACGCTTCAGTAGTAGAAGCATCGGCCAATCCAACAATGTCTGGCCCGTCGCTCCAAGAGCCGCCTAGGAAGCGGAGAGGCAAGGAAAGACTCCTTGCTGGGTTGCATCGCATCTCTTCTTCGCCATCTGTCGCGCGACTCAGCACCACCTCCCGGTCTCGAGGATACAGCTCAAGTGGGATAGGATCAGTATCCTGCATTTCACTGAACTCTGCGGCGGCCATGGGTGGGCCGTCCATGGGCAGAGATTTATATTTCAATGGGAATGCCTCAACGGTCAGCACGCCTGGGATGCAGATCCCGAGGTTCGATGAGGCTGCAAGGCTGCGAAACATGCCAGCTATCGACGGCAAGCTCTCAGTAGGAATACCAGGGGATTTCCGTCCGACATCAAGTGCTCGTGCTACACCCGGGATTGCGGAGATCGACGAAGACTACTTTTCCAGGCCAGTTTTTGAACACACCACCAAACGGAAAGAGTACAACCTCTGGCGCGAGCTGCCTTCCGAATTGAAAATGGAGATTTTGACATACCTCACTCCGAAAGAGGTCGTTCGATGCTCGCGGGTGTCGAAGTCGTGGCACGAGATGTGTTTCGATGGGCAGCTTTGGAGTGATATGGACACCGCAGGCTTTTATCAAGACATTCCTGCAGATGCGCTCGTTAGAATTATAACTTCGGCTGGCCCGTTCATACGAGATCTGAACTTGCGAGGCTGTGTTCAACTGCGAGAGAAATGGAACATCAGAGGTCTCTCGGATGCTTGCACGAATCTGGAGAACTTCTCGTTGGAAGGTTGTCGCATCGACCGGGCCTCGATTCACAATTTCCTGTACTCCAACAACAGACTGGTGCACATCAACTTGTCTGGGCTTGCGGGGGCGACGAACGCTGGGCTGAAGATCATGTCCCAAAATTGTCCCAAGTTGGAGTACTTGAACGTGTCCTGGTGCAACAACATCGACACGCGCGGACTGCGCAGAATCGTTGAGTGTTGTCCCAACCTGAAAGATCTTCGCGCGGGAGAGATCAAAGGTTGGGAAGATGTGGACTTTGCGTACGAGATCTTCCTCAGGAACAGCCTCGAGCGGTTGATCCTGATGAATTGCGACACTCTGACTGACGCCTCCCTTGCGGCGCTCATCGAAGGAAAGAACAGTGAGATTGACTTTCTCACTGGTAGGCCAGTTGTTCCGCCTCGCAAGCTAAAGCACCTCGATCTGACACGATGTCGTGGCATCACCGATCAAGGTGTGAGAACTCTGATCAAGAACATTCCAGATATCGAAGGCTTGCAATTGTCCAAATGCCCCGGTATTGATGATGTTACTTTGACCGATCTACTGGCAACCACTCCACTGCTTACACATCTGGATCTGGAGGAGCTAGAAGGATTGACAAACCGTTCGATGCAGGCATTGGCCACTGCACCCTGTGCAGCACGTCTCCAGCATTTGTGCATCTCGTACTGCGAGAATATTGGCGACCCCGGAATGCTGCCGGTCGTGAAGGCTTGCACAAATCTTCGCTCGCTGGAAATGGACAACACTCGCATTGGAGATCTCGTCCTAGCCGAGGCGGCTGTGATGGTGCGGCAGAGAGCGCCACGCGTGAGGGTACAAGGTACAATCACAGCGGGCAGCTCACTCTTCAAGCCCGCTGTAGGATTGAAGCTGGTGGCGTACGACTGCCAACACGTAACCTGGACAGGAGTGCGTGAGATTCTCTCGCGCAACGCGGACGTATCAATCACCACGCATACAACACAGCTGCCTCCGCTGGAGAAGAATTCGGCGTCCAGCTCGGCGTCTTCCTCGGTAGAGAATCTCACCATGCAGCCTCGTATCCACATCGTGCGGAGCTCGACATTTCCAACGCAGGTGATTCAGCTGAAATGCTTCTACACATTCCAGCCGACGGTCGAGGAGCACACCAAGCGCGTTATGCGGGGAGATTTTGTGGCCGCCAGGCGTCTGGAGCGGAAGTGGGCCGAGTTCATGATGGCTCAGGAAGAAGCGGGTGCCGGTCCTGGGCGACGGCGTCGCCAGCGAAGGCTCCGTGAAACGCAGATGATGCATGCTGATGAGGAGGGAGACGCAAGTACCCCTGGCTCTGGGGTCGGAGGTGGGAGAAGGAGACGCGCCAGGAGTGGAGGATGCGCTGTCATGTGATTGTGATTGATGAATTTATGAGCATTGGTAACGAATGGGATGAGGCATTGTTTCGGGTGTTGGGCGACAATGTTACCTGGGTGGCAACCCTGAAGTTCGCATTAGAACTAGCATGACATCTTTGCTTAGGAGGTGTTTACACTATGTCGTTGACGTCCCGAGGAGACATCTTCACTTGTAACATCATGCCATGTGAGGTACCACGATAGCCCTCCAAAAGAAAAGTCAGACGTATCGTTTCTGTCGATCTGGCCAGCGTCGATCATCCCGGATGCGGGTTAGACTGGCGTGGACAGACCCACACGGACCCCATTCTTGTTGGACCTCTGCTCCCAATTCACTCAAAGTCAACAACCCTATCTGTGTCTGTTTCCCGCAAACATCACATCGCGTATCGCGACCACAGCCATCACTGTGGACGTGTCTTTCTCATACTCTCCGCACTGCGCGGAAACCTGGACCGACCGTGCCTCGACGACACGCGCCTTCAGCCTCACGATCAGACGTGCGAGTAATGCGACCTAATTTCTCCTCATCGTTATGAATGGCAACACACCGCCGGTCCACTCCGCCGCCGAGGTCGGCAACACCACCCATGGCCAGGTTGCTGTTGCAAAGCAGCAGACCTCTCCACCACCACCAGATGTCGCTGCGCTGAGTAGTGACAAGGACAGCCACGAACCTGTCGTCGATCGAGATGATGCAGTCAAGGACGACGCCGGCGCGGCGAACGGTGGCGACGATAACGCGTCCGAAGCGGAGACTCTGATCGACTCCCCTGTAAAGAAGAAACAGTTGCAGCAGCAGCATCAGCAGCAGAGAATAGAGCAGAGACCACCCGTAAATGAGATCAAAGTTGAGCGTGTGCCAAAACAGCTGCATCGGATTGGAAGCCTGCCTGTACCCACCTCCGGAGACGACGAAGATGATTCTGCTGCCGTGTCTCCTGCTCCCAGCACGCTTGTAAGCGTTGAGAAGGTGGCCTTGGGTGATATGCCTGATCAGGACAAGGACCATGACATGGAAGATGCCGAAGGCGCAGGGAGCGTTAATGACTATGACAGTAACTCACTGAGCTCTCCAAGATCTTATTCTCCTGGAGAATCCCTGGACGACTCTGTCAACCGGGCCTTTTCTGAACAGGCTGATAGCACTCGCAACGGCAACCACTTCGCCAATCCCCGGAAGCGAAAACACCGTGCGTCCTCTGTCAGTCTGCCTAATAAGCGACCAAGTCTCAATGCTTCCAAAACCAGAGTGAGTGGGCTCAATCTGGAGGACGTCCACAGATCTGGCCAGTCTCTCTCTCCGAAGCTGCGGAATCACAGGCGTGCTGCTTCTACTCAGTCGGCATACTTCGAAGGAACTGGCGATTCTATGAACAGGAAGCGCCGTGCTAATACACAGCAGCCCGGAAAGGACTACAAGCAACCCAGAGCAGCCTGGGAGGAATCAGACGCCTCATCTGAAAATACCTCACATGGACAAGGTGAGTTTCGGCGACCGCAACGAGGCATTGGTAGATCAACATCCACTCCTGGGAGGCCGCCAGGTCGTGAACACAAGCGTCATGTCAACAAATATGGCTTCACCAGACTCGCGGAGGCGTGCGAAGAGGGAAATATGGACCAAGTGAGAGCGTGGAGAGAAAAGGATCCCGATCAGCTGGAGCTCGCGGAATTTGCTGGTAATACACCCCTGCAAATCGCCGCACTTAACGGGAACGTCGAGGTCGTGGACTACCTTATTGAACAAGGCTGCCAAATTGATTGTGCGAATGTGGACAAAGACACGCCTCTCATTGATGCAGCAGAAAACGGTCACCTGGATGTGGTTCACAGTCTATTGAGAGCCGGCGTGGATCCCCTCAAGCAAAATCAGAGAGGTCAGCAAGCATTGGATGTTGTTACGGACGACGTCGATGACGCTATCGAGATTCGGTCTGCTATTCGAAAAGCCATCGATGATTGGAACAGCAATGGTGCAAAGGAAAAGCGCGAACATGAGGAAGAAATGCGCCACCGGGCCGGACCATCGAAGGAATTACATTTCATGGCACGCACGTACGAGAATCTGCTCAAACTCGTCCAGAATAACGATCGCAATGGAGTAAAGGAGTTTCTAGATGCGCGGGTGCCAGTTGATAACACGGTCATAGCAGCAGCAGCGAGAACCGGAGACATATATCTTGTCAATATGCTGCTCGCGGAGATGGCGGAAAAGAAGGCGGCACAAAAGCCGGAGAGGCCGATGCTTAGCGTTTTGGGCACTTCCCATTTTGAGATGGTCAAATCATTGACTGAGCTGGAAAACTTCAATCCCTTGTATCGCAATCGTCAAGGCCAGACCTGGCCGGAGCTGGCAAAAGAGCGTCACGGGCCGAATTGGCGACAGGAGCTTGATCTTTTGCAGCGCCTGTACGACTCGCGTGCAGCATTGAAAGAGCGCCGCAGTTCAAGTCCAGTGACTAAGAGAGAAAGTGGCAAGCGACGTCCCGCGCAGCCCGCCGCAGACGACGATTCTGACGATTCTGAGGAAGAGGCTGCCCCGCCGCGAAATAACGGAGGCCGTCGGCTTATGTCAAGAAAAGCCATGCGTGCCAACGGCAAAGGAACGTCTGATGCATCGTCCGATGAGGAGTCCAACAATGAAATGCCGACCGCAGTACAGGTATGCGAGGACAGCTCTATGAAACCGCCGGAAAGTCCCAACTCCAAGCGTACTTCCCCAAGATCGAGGACCAAGAGCTTCTCTGTAGCAACCTCAGATACGTCGCCCAGGACACGCAGGCGCTCTTCGTCAGTTCGTGCGGCCGCGGACAATCCTTTGCCAATGCTGGAAGAGACCGCTGAAGACAGAGAACTCATTCTTAAGCGAGAAGAAGAGGAGAGGCAAGCAGCTGAGGGAGCGCAGAAGCTTGAAAAGGAGCGCCTTGACTTTGAAAAGGCTGAGGCAGAAGCAGCTGCCAAACGAGCTGCCGAAGAAAAAGCCCGAAAGGCGGAAGAGGAGCGCCTAGCAGAAGAGGCTCGGCAGGCAGAAGAAGTGCGCTTAGCTGAGGAGGCTCGGAAAGTGGAGGAGGCTAGAATCCACACCGAAAACGAGATCGCCAAAGCAGAGTTGGCGCATCGGGACGAGGTCATGGCCTCTCTTCCGACATGGATATCCCAAGCGCTGCGTCCGGGTCCCGCCTGCGGTCTGGATTATCTTCTTAGCCATGTTATGCCCCTGCAGATTGTCAAGGAAGACTGGCAGACCATGCTCCAAGATGACATTGACATTCACTCCTGGGTGCTCAATGTTACGGCTGCTCCACTGCTTGGTTATAGGGGTGTGGAACTGATGCTTCAGCCCGGTAGCCCGGGTCACCGTGGAAGCTTGGCCGACGAATGGACCATGAGGGAAATCGCACCGGACGAATGCGAGACTTTGATTAAGAGACTCTCAGCCATGCATTACGAGCATCCAGATGGACCTATTCCGAAAGACGAACACGGCAACTCAACACTGTCATTTGAGGAGGAATGTCAGCGAGCACAAGGTTGTGAGAACGAAGGACTTGCCACGAAGCAGCGACTCCGCACTGGACAGGCCGTGCTTCGATACGTCCGCCTCCGAGATGTTCTTGACAATCTTTGTCCAATCTTGAAGGGTGTAAAGATCCCGGTTCATTTCAGCTGTCTTCAACCACGGGCCATGGATCAAAATGGCCAGACCCATATCAAAAACTATGTTGACAATCTGGGAGATAATGTCAGCCGGCTGTTGAGACCACGCGTCTATATTGATGGCGTTTGCATCAATGAACAAGCAGCATCGACCTGGCAGAGCATGACGACCGTGAGGCCTGTTTATTCGAAGTAGTGCTCGAAAGCAAGGACTCGATGTACATTGTACATATTATCCAATGCTCATCGATAGTATCATTATTGATGGGACTGAATGGGAAACAATAATAAGCTTGTTCCGTACTCGCGCTTTTTTATACTTGTTCCTGTCGTGCAATTCTTACTTGACAATCTCGTAGATCGCAGGGATTGTACAGACGGGGACTGACGGAGTGGCGCACCTGTAAAAGTCTTTGACAGAACGCCTGTCCTGATACCCAGTGACGCTGTTGATTTGTTGATGATGCTGACCAACGCCGAGACACAGAAAGCCACTGCAGCGATCATTCGCTACTGTGCATAAACGTGGGGCAGTATTGAAACAAGTCCACGGCAGATTTGAGAGGAGCCTTGTAACCAGAACAACACAGCGAAGCCTGCGATTCCATTGATGAAATGTCTAGAGGCTACACTCCTTCACGCAAATCAGAATACACCTGGAAGCTACTCCGTAGAAGCTTTTTACATCGCGTGACGGTGGATACGAATCATAGGGCCACTAGCAGAGTAATACCTCCTAGCGGCGAGGGGTTTGCGGAGGAGGCTAGATCCTACGTCCACCGACGCACATCGACCAAGATCGCCTTTGCTTCTTGCATTCTGCTTATATCCATCCTCTCGGTATCGAAGCCTCAGCAGCGTAGCCTGCACCCTATAGAAGTCCCCCACTGGCCGCATAAATCGAGCAAGAGACGGACAGCCGGGTTCAATCCTTATATCCAACGAGGAATTTGGGTTCTTACACAGCTGCAGGCGTCCGTGTCCGCAGCGAGGCGTG
The DNA here is from genome assembly GCA_002116395.1 of Ramularia endophylla. Classification (NCBI taxonomy): domain Eukaryota; kingdom Fungi; phylum Ascomycota; class Dothideomycetes; order Mycosphaerellales; family Mycosphaerellaceae; genus Ramularia; species Ramularia endophylla. The sequence continues at coordinate 4,769 of MWSQ01000427.1, read as the reverse complement.
AAGTGCCAGGCGACGACATAGTGCCCTGCTTTCTGCTTGACCAGGATACCGGGCTCTTGCTGAGCACTTGCACGTGAAAAGAGGGAAAGGTGAAAAGCTTGGTTGAATTGAAGAGAAGGAGCCGGGGAGCAGACGAGACGTGGGGAGCTGGACGGAGCCTTTGAGCAATGAGTCCGAATGGGAACGAGCACGATGGAGGTATATGCCGTCTTCTTTCTCTTTTGTTGTGCACATGTCATTTCTTCATTGTTTCTAGGCACACGCGTCAAGCTGGATAGGCGAGTCACGTCCCATATATACGTCGTTGCTGACACGCCATGTTGCCAGGAACAGCAAACTCGCCTCCAGCCATCAGCGTGCAAACGTCGCCGCCGCCCAATACCCATCGCACCCAGCAGGAGAAGCAGCAGCAGCAGCAGCAGCAGCAACGGCCCTCGACCATCTCCATTCCCAAGACGCGATCCAGTATATCACAGAGCTCGTCGACGACCTCTTTGCGCAACGTGGAGCAGCTCGCCCGTCTTTCCGTTGACGCAGGTGTGTCTGAAGGATACAATGACTTGACAAGGTGTGTCGTGTGTTATATGTGAATGTAGACTGTGCAAAGAACAATTAGGATGAGGACATGTGGACAAGTGATATATCGTGGCTACGGTAGCGTGGAGAAGCAGAACATGTACAATCGCTGACTCTCAACTTTTAAGATCGCCCATTGCCCCAGCAGAGAGGACTGGTCTCTATCGCATACGACAGCAGCCCATGAGACAGCCTTCTTCTCCCAATCTCCAGCCTGTATCACCCACCCTGCTCAGCCCACTACCATCGAGAAAGTCGTCAATGAATGCTACTGCTGGTGGTCCAATATCTCCTGCCTTTCCACCGTCTGAGGATCTGTCTCGCTTTCCGACTGAGAGTCTTCATTCTTTCAGCTTCGCACATCAGATTAGCGACACGCTGGAGAACCGCAGCGCTGTAATCAAGAGATCCGTCGAGTTCCTCACCAATAAACTCCAATGGGCGGCGACATCTCCGCGCATAGCCTCCGCCCAGGCACGTCTAGCTGGCGATGAGGAGGTGCTGAGCATGATTGAGCTGCTGCAGAAGGCAAACGTCATGGGCGGTCAACCTTCTAGTACCCTCGACCTGGGCCCTGGTCCTCTTACCGGACCTGCACATCACACCAACGAGAACATCTTTGCTGCTGCATGGGGTCAGGCGAGTGCAAGTCCCACAACCATGGAGCCACCACCTCACAGTACTTCCGCCTCTTCCGGTGTGGACTCGACGGATGGAGCGGCTGACTCGACCTCACCTTCATCCCTCTCCACCGTCACTGAGGGCGAGACAGTAGAGGCGAGACTTGCCAGGATACCTACCGCAGAGGACGAAGAGATCACCTCTCACATGCCCTCAATGCCTCAACGCACACCCCTCAAGCGCACCTACACTGACACGGCCGGATACTCACTACAGCATCGACTGACCGAAGCCATGGCCAGACCTTACCGTGCAGACAAGCCGACAGCACCCTTGGTACCACAAATTCCACCACGGTCGAACACAAATGCTACCGAGCGGGCGCCTCACGGCCACAACCGCAACGCCCCGAATCAAGCCATCTTCACCACCGAGAACACTTCCCCATGGACGATCACGGCAGCTAACGATCTGGCGTGTCTCGTCTTCGGAGTGACTCGTGCTGAAGTGCGCAAGCTGGGAATCATGGAGGTCATTAGAGAGGATCGACGGAAGTGGTTGGAGGAGAAGTTGAAGAATCCAGAGAGTGGAACGGCGCCCAAGCAGTCGAAGCAGCCACCACCTCCTGCCGGTAAGATTGGTGCGAGCAATGGTCTAGCGAGCATGCGTAACGGTGTAACAGCAAAGTTGCTCGCAAAACCGCCTGTCCGACAGACGTATCAGAGCCGCAGAAGCAAGACGGTTGACGGAACGCGGACTCCTCCGAGGGAGACGCCGCCAAAGGAAACTAACCACCAGAAGTCGAGGAGCAGAGGCGTGCTACTCTGCGGTGATGTCGTACCTATCCGAAAGATGAATGGCTCAAATGGCAGTGCTTCTTTGTGGGTCAAGGAGAAGGGTAACAACCTAATCTGGGTCCTCGAAGAGATTGCGGAAGATGTTGCTATTCTCACTGTCGATGAAATCGGACTGGTTCTGCGAGGCAGTGGAGACATCGAAGCCATTTTCGGACTTGATCGCGTGCGAAACGGCATGGATGTCCAGAGACTGATTCCTGCTTGGCCAAAACTCAAGGGAACCAGCACAGGAGCAGTGGACTATGAAGCTCTAGCACGCCTTCGGCGATTCACAGCTCGAACAAGTAACTCGATCTCCGTCCCGGTCACCATCGAGCAACAGCCGGACGAGAGCGTTTTCAGGGTCTCGAGCTTCCCACACATTGCAGGCATCATCGTCGTTAACCCGGCGACGATGCGAGTCAGCAGCTCAAACAATGTATTCTCGGCCGCGCTCTTCGGCCATGCCAACCCCGACGGTTTGGCAGTCGCAGAACTGATACCCAGTTTCGACAAAATCCTCCGGGTCATGACGGACGAGGACAAAATAGCCCTTGTGGATGGGATTGTGATTCCGGAACACAGCTTCAGACGTGCTCGTGCACTGCTCGCTCTTAGGGAAGGCGCAGCGGATGCGGCGGCTATCTTTCTTCGTCCGAGCGGCGTTCCAGCCAAGCATCGCGATGGAGCTGAGATCATGATTGACGTGCAGATGCGGGTTGTCAAGTCTGATCGTGACCCCATCTATAACGAAACTGTGATTGAGGAAGACTCGTCACTTTCTTCGCTGCCGAACAGTGAGGTTGTGTATGCGCTTTGGATTACTTACAGCAGACAACTACACGCTGTGAACCACGGAATTGGACCCGTGACTCCTTTGATCAGTCGGCCTTCCACGCCGCCTCATCAACCTGCTCCCGGATCTTCCGCCGAGTCACCTGCTCCTAGCCCGATGATTCTTAACGAGATACCCAAAGCCAGTCCTCTCGACCAAGAACTAGAGACAAAGTCCAAACCCTCTCCGCTGGGGATTAGCATGTCGCCGGCCTCCACCTCTCCCACCGACGGCAGCGGAGAGCCCTTCGAACATCCCTCCCCAGACCTTATCGCCGCAAATGTAAAAGTCATCACGAAGAAGAAGATTGCAGACTTTACGATCCTGGAAGAGATGGGTCAAGGAGCTTACGGCCAAGTCAAACTCGCCCGCTATAAGAAAGCTTCAGCATCGAAGATGTGCATCAAATATGTGACCAAGCGGCGCATCCTGGTCGATACATGGCATCGCGATCGCCGACTCGGGACTGTACCACTGGAAATCCACGTTCTTGACTACCTTCGCAGGGATGGACTGCAACATCCGAACATCGTGGAGATGGCGGATTTCTTCGAAGACGATACGAATTACTACATTGAGATGATACCGCATGGACTTCCAGGGATGGATCTTTTCGACTACATCGAGCTGAGAGTCACGATGGAGGAACATGAGTGTCGGAAAATTTTCCGACAGGTGGCTGAGGCGCTGAGACATTTGCATGTTACTGCGAAGGTGGTGCATAGGGATATCAAGGACGAGAATGTCATTCTGGATGGGGAAGGTAGGGTGAAGTTGGTGGATTTTGGAAGTGCGGCGTATATCAAAAATGGGCCTTTTGATGTTTTTGTTGGGACCATTGGTGAGTACATCCTACTCCTCCTGCATCTTTGCGAGCCAAGCTTACTGATACGGTGATTTGTAGATTACGCCGCACCCGAAGTTCTCCGCGGTTCACCCTACAGAGGCAAAGAACAAGATGTCTGGGCTCTCGGAATCCTCCTCTACACCATCGTCTACAAGGAAAACCCTTTCTATTCCATTGACGAAATCATGGATCACGATCTCAGAGTACCGTACGTTCTATCCGAGGACTGTATTGATCTGATTCGAAAAATGCTGGATCGGGACGTGGAGAGGAGGATTGGAATTTTGGGGGTCATGGAGCATCCTTGGGTTACGTTTGTGGATGAGGAGGATGCGGGACAACCGGGGACGGGGATGGAGTTGCCGGTCAGGAAGACTGCTGCTGTTGCGGCGTAAGCATAGGCGGGCGACGGCATAAGAATGGATGGATGGTGGAAAAGAATGGTGTGGATTGATTGCGTGGCATTCTTCGTTTCTGACGAGTATTCTTTGTTTTGATGGCATTTGCGGGCGAGAGAGCGAGTTTGAGCGATGATGACTACCGACCGGGCTGGGACTATTAAGACTTCAGACATCGATTGATACGAGAGATACCCCATGGTGCATGCATGAGCTATGATAAACCGAGCAGAAGAGGACTGAATATACTACGATCATTGAACGAGACTGGAACTGAGACTGGAACTGAAAAGACAAACTCTTGTGACAGACTGTTTCGCTGTCGGGGTATAATTTGGTGGAACTGATCGAATTTTGGGAGAGCTGGCCGTCTGTAACGCCAGACGTGACCGGATGCTCAATGTAGCTACCAAAAGCCACTCACTGCTGCACTGCACGCTCAAATGCGCCTCAACGCCGCTTTGCCATGACAGTTCGTTGCCGGCTTTTCATCATTCAATTCCATCCTCAATATGCTTCAAACTATCCTCATCTCAAGACAAGAAATCTAGTTGAAGTCGGCAGCAACCTGAGGAAACTCGAAGTTGACACCCTTGCCGGTCAGACGCTTGTAGACCTCGGAGTAGGTGTCAAGACGGTAGTCGACACCACCACGC
>MWSQ01000422.1:0-14292 GCA_002116395.1 Ramularia endophylla | reverse complement strand
AGAGAAGACCGGCGGGTACGGCCCTTAGGGCCTTAGCGCCCTTAAGAACCTAGACTAGGTTGTCGTACGTAGCCTCTCTAAGAAAGTTAATAGAGCCTATAAGATTCGATATAGAGGCTATAACTTACGTAGTAGCGTTAGAGGAGGAGGTCTAGGCGGCGTAGGCTACGTAGGCTATTTAAGGACTATCTCTATTAGTTTTCTAATAGACTCCGGAGAAATAGTAATAGCTTATAGGAGAATACACGTATAGTACTACTAGTAGTAGCGTATATACGCGGTAGAGCGAGAGAGAGAAGGAGGGGCGGCATAAACTGCCTAGTACGGCCTAGCGTATTGCTATAAGAACTAACCTTCTATCTCGACTTTGAACACATAGATAGACGGCTATTAATTAACTACCTTACTAACTCCTTTTTCTAGTAGACGATGTAAGACTAATACAAGTACGCTCTACGTACTTATGTACGCTCTACCTTAATAGCCTAGAAACACCGCATTTCGTATACTGAACGGTATATACGGTTTATACGTATATAGCCTAATTAGGCACACTACGTACATCTTAGTTTTACGGATCTATATAAATCTATAGAGTACTAACGTACGACCTACTAACCTCTTAGCTACGAAGGACACACGAAGAAATCGTACCTCGAAAAGCTACTCCCGGAGTCCTTAAGTTAAGCCTTATAAGCCTCCGTTTATATAGCGATATCATAGTTATTAGTACACCGGTTTCGTATAGTAAGTAGTCTAAGAATCGTCTTATCTATAGTTAAGACCCTAGCGTAGATCAATCGGATCTCCGGTCGTAATCTATAGGGACAACGTAAGGGTAGTCTCTATCTACGGAGGATTACTAAACCCCCGAGACAAGTTAACGTCCTTATACTATAAGAACGTAGCGGAACAGAACACTTAGAAGCGACGCTAATAGCCGACTCGGTACACGGTACTAACCCTCCGTAACTATTACTTAATAAGACCGACGATCGAGTCCTTTCTAAACGCTATCTCCGGTCCTTCGTAATCGGATCTAGAGTCCTTAAGACGCTACCTAAAAGCAAGCTACGGTAAGCGAGACACCGTCTCTACCTTAGATAAGTAGGAGAGTTAGAGTAGACAATAGTTAGCCCTCGTAGTTAGACGTATATTCTTAAGAGAGAGCGTATAGCCTATACTCTCTAGAAGAGTATAGTAGAGCTAGTTCTTCGATAGACATATAATACCTAGGACCTTTAACACTAGAGCAAGCAAAGGAGTTTCATCGTTAATAGGCGTATATTAGTAGCCTAGAATATCAAGCTATTATCGTAGCATAGAGACTAGAAGCAAAGCGTTAGAAGGAGACGGCTTCTTAGACTACCGAGTAAGCCTTAGAAGCTAACAGACGGGCCTAATTAGACGTCCCATTCTTCTAACACCTATTTAAGGACAATAGACCACTCTTATAGCTAATAGGCTACTCTAATTCAAAGGTACCGGTCATAGAGTCTAACTTTGTAACCGAATTCAGTACTAGAAGTCAAGGCCTTCGGAAGTCCGTAGAAGACTTCTACGAGTTTGCCTTTACACTTAATCACTTCCGCTAAAAGTTAGTCTAGGCCGATAATCGAGTATTGATCTCTAAGCACATCCTTCTATTCCCTAGAATCCCTTAGCCCTTCTTAACCGAGATAGAAGAATCACTCCTATAGGCACGCTAAAACTAGGTATTAGATCGTCGTATCCTAACGTTAGAACTCTACGCTCGTTAACGGCGTATATAAGCCCTAAAAATTGAGTAACGACGAGTCTAAGGTCAAGCCGCTAAGTAGCTACGTTAGTTAAAGCTAAAACGTAAGCAACCTAAGATAGTAACTATCCGCTAGGAAGGTGTAGCGTTATACGAAGTTGGTACAACATAGCTATACGTATCTAAGCGTAAACTTAAGGAACTCGAGTCTATCGAGTTAGCGATCTATTCTCTTAAGGACTTTAGTACGGCTACTAGCGAAATTTCAACTAAAGAAGCTTAGCTTATTAATATTGACGAAGGCCTAGTCATACTACGGCCTTTAGCCTACTCGGCCCTCGCGACAAGGACACTAGTTTTAAGAACGCTAGGACTCTTAGTAACGCCTCCGTTATTAGTAATTTTAGGAACTACTACGGCATTTAGCTTACTGTTCGATTCTCTACCTCCTATACTAAGCACTACTATACTAAGAAGAATCCTTATAGTAGTTATACTAACTAGGACTAGGACGTTTATACTAAGTAGAATAGTACTAGTGTCGACACCCGCGGAATCCTTACTAAACCCTACGGTTACCCTAACTCGGACCTAGCTTCTATCCTTACAACCGACGACCGTTTTACTAAGTAGAGTTGCCCTACTAAGCTTACTAAGCGGATCGTCAGATTAGTCAACAATTAGCTTAGTAAGCTACCTACGCTCCGAACAACCGTATTCTAATCCTCCTTCGGGACTATTACCTAATCCTTTAGAGTTATTAGAATTATTAGAACCGTCTAATCTACTATCTCCGTAACGATCCCCGCTATACTAGTTACGCTCTCTATCCCTAGTAATAGTAGGCAACGGCTTTACTAAGCTTAACAGCTTGCCTAACTTCCGAGGTATAGAGGGGGACAACTATAAGACCTAGATAATAAAATTCGACAGAGTATAGGCTATAGCGAACGCATTACCTATATAGTAGATAAAGGATCTCGTAATATACTCTAAGAAGAAGGCATTTACATAGCTAGAGGAGTAGATAGAGCCGTATACAAATAACATTACTATTAAGACTTCGACGGACGAAACTGTTTATACTATAAGAGCCGCGTTCTATAAACGCTAGAAGGGACTTAATACGGCGGGTAAGAAGGTTAACCCCGTAGATATAATAGTAGAACTATTTACCCTTCAATAAGGCATAGACGATATAAAGACCTACTTCCTCCGGGTAGAAGAGATCCTACGAAACGGCAATAGGTTAGACGAGGACTTAGCTACGGAATTAGAACGTATAATCCGGGGCATAGTAATCTAAGGCTTCATTAATGGTCTCGCTAATAACGATCTTAAACTAAGAATTGTATACGAAGGACTACCTAAAACTCTAGCCTTAGCTCTAGCTTGTGTTAAGGTTAACTAAGGTTTAGTAGACAAGGAACACGTGCTAGCTTAAACCCTTAGAGATAAGTAGGAGTAGAAGGAACTAAAAGAGTTCGCTGACGCGGTTATTAATAGCATAGCTACTTAGGTATAGAAGATCCGTGTCGTAGAGATTAGAGGTAGGAAGATAATAGCGTACTTACGCGTTAATTCCGTGTACCGACTATTAACTTCTATAGGACTATCGAATGCGACAGCTCTATCTTTCTAATCGTAGTAGACAACTCTAACCTACTAGCAACAGTAGCCGCCCTAGGCTACGCCGGGAGCGCCTTAGTAGTACCTACCTTAGTACTACCCTTAGTAGTACTAGTAACTATACGGCTAGTACCCGTAGTAGCCGATGTAATACCCTTAGTAGCCGATATAATATCCTTAGTAGCTAATGTAGTACCTATAGTTCTAACAGCCTATATAGTATCTACTATAATACGTATAATACTTATAGTAGCCGCCGATGTAAGGATAACCCGGTCCTCCGGCTCAAGGTTAGACATAGTAACTCGCCCTTATGCCCGCGGAGCCTTAGTAGTAGCAGTAGGGCTAATAATAGTAGTCTAGATACTAAGCCTAGGCGCTACTAGCTAGACTTTACCTACCTTCTTAAGGACAAGGTTAAGGCCTTCGCCTAAAGACCTCGTTTACTAGCCGCCTACGCTATACTTCGGAGAACCTCCTACTATATTATTACGATGCTATAACGGCGACTTAACAGTAATTCCCTAGTTAACAGATTAACCTAGCTTAGTTACTAAACGAATTCATTAATAGTTAAACAGTATATATGTACGTCCTAGGCCTAGAGAATATCTTATACTTAGGCTATAGGCACCGTAGCTACGTCTTCCGTAACTATACTAGGGTAAAGTTAACAGCTTAGGAGTAGAAGTTCCTATAGAATATAACACGGTTATAGTTAGAGGATTTTATACGACGTATAAACGAGCGGTAGTAATTAGAAGCAGCTTAGTAATGACTATCCGTCCCCTTATCTAATATAAACACGACTAGCGTAAGCATAGTCATCGTAAACGTAGTCAACGTAGGCGGCACGAATACGACTAGCGTAGGAGGTTCTCCTTATATAGTCGCTAAATAGTAGCGGCTCCTCGTACCGTTACAAACACTAAATCGAAACCCCTAAACTATATATTAGTATACTAGGCCCGTATAGCCGTAGCCTTAGAACAATGAATAAGACTAAGAACGTATTCATACCCTAAGCATACTAGGACTATATGTACTAATGCCTAGTATAGCACTCCCTAATAGCTATATACGGCTAGTAGAGATTAAGGACGACGTTAAAGACATTACCCGGGGAGAATAAAGCGATAGTACGATCCTAAGACAACCCTATAACGTATCCGCTACTAATATAGAATAGGTAAAGGAGTAGGTCTCTATTGCCGTCGACATACTTATACGCCGTATACGTATATAGAGAGTAGAGGGTAGAAAATTTGACTAGGAAGCTAACTACGAGGGCTCTAAGTTTAGTAACGTTACTAATTCGTTAGTAAGTAAGCTAGATAAGGACGAGTCCGAACAGGAAGCGCCCGCTATAGAGGTTAATTTAGCCGGAGTAAAGCGATCTAGAGGTAATAATAAAGAAGAAGAAGAAAGCAGAGAGCGACTAGCTCGTACCTACTACTATGTTAGATACGAACGTACTAACACTATACCCTAGAACATACCGACGGTACCGTAAAGTAGTAGTTAAGGCGACATTATGTATAAGCGGACCCGTACTATTAAGCCTATAAGGAGGAAATACTATAGCTATAAACGCAAACTACTAAACCTAATTAACGCTTTATTCGGAGAAGCACTAATTGACATTTTAGCCTAGCTATTAAAGTAGGTAGTTAAGATGCTATTTCTATAGCTTATATAGTTTTCACCTTATCTAAGAGATGAATTCAAAAGGCTAGTCTTATAGCCTCGTATAAGAACGAATAGCAAGAAGAAGGACAAAGATCTACTATACGACATAGAGGCGTTTTTAAAGGCGATAAAAGAACTCGCGGAATATAAGAAGGGTACTTTTATAGTAGGAGCGAGACTAACCGTACTAACCGTTATAGTAGAACTAATTCTAACCTGTACTACTCTATAGGCCTTACTAAGAGTAGAGTCTTCGTTAGTACCGTAAACTATACTAACCGCACAACAAGCGATACTAGCTCCGTAGACCTCCGGTTTATAGAATATACAACTACTATAGACACCCGCCCTACCGTAATCTTAGTAGGAATAGTAGCAACAAAACTAAGAACTACCCGCGGCTAGGCGAGGTATACTATTCTTAAGGCCGGTCACCCGGTCATTAACCGCGTTAGTAGTACTAGGTCTAGATAGAATAGGTACTAAGACGACAAGTACTCTAACGCTATAGGTACCGTATATCCCTAACGACGAGTAGAACCTGTTTATTAGTGTAGAGGTTCTACGTATATTAGTAGAGATTAAGGAGTCTATTAACCGCTAGAAACAACGCGACACTAAGAATAGGGCTTTCGGAATCCCTTATGTAATTAGTAGTAATAGCGTTTAAGCCTCGATCCCTCGTAATTAAGCTACTACCGACTAAGGTTTAGAAATCAACATTATCTACCTATACCTACGGAAACAGATAGGCCTAAAACTAAGGGATATTACATCTATCGGCCTCCTAGGTGTTATAATAGTCGTAGGCGATAGCCGTTATATTATGCTTAGGCACTTTATAATATTTAATCTCTATGTTAAAGGCGTATAGAGGATAACTTAGGCTTTTGCCTACCTAACTAACTCTAATCGGTTATCCCTACTTCTCGGTATTCCTTTCCTAAACGACGTATACGTAGTTATCGACATCCGCGCCTAAACAATTATAATAGGAGACCCGAACTCGGCTAAGGAACCGGTTATGACACTAAATACGAAGATATAGCCTTCTATACCCGTCGAGTTAGTTACCCCTATAGATGAACTCGTACGCTTAGAGTAGGAACGTCGTTAGTTCGACTAACGTTAGCGTTAACTCTAAGAATAAGAACAAAGCGACAGTAACACCGAGTCCTCTAGTACTAACTTAGAAGTAAGTAGTAAGGATAAGGATTAGGATTTTCCGAACGTCCCGAGCAAGACGAGAAACTAATTAATAACTTTACGGTAATAACGGAAGCGTACCGTATTTCGACCTCGCGACTACCTTCGGTTATAGGGGACGCTAGATCCGGGGACGTCCTATATAACTCTATAGACTAACTAGTAACAGTCCTTCGCGGAGAAGCCTTACTAATAGCTACGGTTAGGGAAGTCCGAGAGCTCCTCGGACTAGAGTTTATTAAACAGCGAGTCTTACGCTCTCTATCTACGGCCTTAGCTACCTCGACATCGCTATCTCTAGCACCTTTAGTAGAGCTAGCTTTAGTCTATAGTATATAAACTACGGAGACATCTCGCGACCTATCGTCCGTATAATCAACTAGTCTAATACATTGTAAGGAGTTCTCTAATACCTTATTAGCCGAGCCTATAATGCTAAGTACGGTACTAAATAGCGCGGATCCCTAGCGGAGCGAGGGCTTACTATACCTAGAACTCGAGCTAATTATAATAAGAGAAACTCTTCCTATAAAGCTACCCCTAGCGACCTACGAAGAAACGGAGGATAAATAGTAACAACCTTAGTTATTACTAGTATTACGAGAAGATAATATCTTATTACTAGCTACCCTAACATTAGTACCTATAACAATAGTTAGACCGACCCTCTACTATAACCTCCTACCGTATCGCTATAACATAGTGTTCGCCTACCTTATCTACGGAGAAACAAACCCTCTAGGCCTTGTTATAACGGAAGCGCTCGGTGTCGTAGCGTAGGACGGACGAAATCCGCCTCTAGAGTAAGGTATAGAAAATATAAGACTATTTCTAACTTTGCGACGTCCGCTAAGGAGAGAAATTATACGCACCGAAACGTTAACGGAGCTAATAGAATGGTTAAAGAAAAAGGGCGTCGTTCTAGGCCTAGTAATCCCTCCTAATTAAATACTAGATGTTCTCTAAACCTTATAGACATACCGTAATATAGAATTAACTAGCATAAAGGACCTTATCCTAACGGACCTTGTCGTATACTAAACAATCTTAAAAGAAGGAATACTAATCTATAGGTTAAAGCCTCGTAAGCTTTTATAGAATAAGGAATAGTAGCTTAACAAATTCGTATAAGATAGCTTAGAATCTAGGCAGTTTAAGCATACGATTATTGCTAACGGCAAACTATTACGCTAGGGTACGGAGGCAAAGCTTATAGAGAAGGAGGGTAAGGACGTACCTAGACTAACGTTTAACTACTATAATGTCTAGGAGGAAATCCTAGTAGCAATAATGACAATAATAGCTAACAATTACGAATTCCTAGGCCTTCTATCGTATAGAGTATATAGCTCGTTTAATATAAAGGATAGGTACTAGACCGTAATAATCTACCCTAATAACCGTTACTTACTAGCGTTCTACGTTCCTAACCTAGGCTAGTTATAACCTATACGAATAGCCTAAGGTGCTCGATCGTCGTCGTTTATAATAAACGAACTTAGTATAATCGCTTTCGGTCTAATCCTACCTTTAAAACCAATTCGCCTAGTACTACATTTAGTACTATATTACAAAGGTTTTCTAGAGGGGACTTCCGACGGAGCTAAGCCCTTATTTCTATATAGCGACGATCCCGGTAGCCCTTAGGATATAGTATTATACATCGACGACATAAATATAGCTTACGATATATAGATCCGGTACTAGTACTTCCTTAAGTTCTACTTCTTCCCTAGGATTATATAGGCTCGCTTGAAACTATCCTTTAGTAAAATACAGCTTAGAATAGATAAAATTATAGCCCTCGGGGAAGTCTATAAGATTAGTAGAGTCCGACGTAATAAGCCCTTACGTATCGAGAAGATTAAGAACTAGCCGATACTATAGAATACGAGCGACGTCCGTAAATATAACGGCGTTATAACGACCGTACGTATAGGGATTAAGAACTTTAGCGAGATTATAGCACCTCTAAGGGCGCTAATAAGCGAAGCGAAAGAGTAGTAATAGGGCTAGTTAGAACAGCTATCGTTTAATCTCTCGAAGGAGCTCGCCTACGTATCTATCCTACTCTACGGCTATAACCTACGACTTCCGACGGAGGCATTCTCTAATACATCCGGTATAGGAGCTAGTAGCTATATTAGACAACTATAGTCGACGTTTAAGCCTAATAAGAAGTTACCGGATAGAAGAAGAAAGACTAGTAAAAGACATGTCCTACTACTATACGACGCAATATAGCTTAATCTAGTATAATAGAACTACGGCACTTATAAGCGCGAACTCTTTATAGTATTCTAGCTTTATGAAAAATACTAGTATATATTTAAGGTAGAGAAGACAAGCACGTTGTTCTTTAACTATAAACTACTTATCGGCTTTATCAATTCTTATACGGAAGGAATTATAGCCCGATAGTAATCTCTCTTCCGTAGCCTAAACATCCGCTTTAAGTATATCGAGGGTCCTCGTAACGTAGTCGCTAACGGGCTATTACGTATAATCTTTGACGGCAAAGCTAGATACCTAGAGATAGACATCACTAGAGCTATTATAGCGGAACTAGAACGACATTAGAAGACTAGGGACGTAGTAGTATAGATCTAGAAAGATAGTAAAGGCGGGTACGAGGACGTACTTTTAAAAATTATAGGGGGGGAGGAGAAGAGATAGGAGTTCCTTAATAGTACACTAATACTAATAGACCTATAGGAGCTATAGACTAACGGATTCTTAATAGAGGTATAGATAGTCGACGTACTTATAGTTACTACTATTCTATACGACCTGTAGGACCCGCCTCTAACGGTAACCGAACTCGTAGAGCTTATAGTACTTATAGAACTAACTACTAATAACCTCCCTCCGAAATGTACGGCTATTGTCCTCTAGTATAGCCTTACCTCTATAGTAGCGACGAAACTACCTTATCCGTACTTAGGTACGTTTAGCCGTATAAACTATACGAACATCGCTCTAGTAACACTAAACTATGTAGTTTAGTACTCGGTTTATAGTATCTACATAGATAAAGGAGAGTGCCTACGATACGGTCGCTAATCCTAGGAACGTAGAAGACAGGAAGAGGATATGTCTAATAGTATATACGTCGAGGGAGACATACGAAATGCACTCTACTAATAGGAGATTAGCGCCCGTCTAGCTTAGGCACATACGGAATTCCTTTCTTAGCTAAGATTTAATCCGGCTAGCGTTAATACTATCGATATCGAGCAAGAGTAAGCACTAGAGCAAGAGTAAGTACTAGAGTAAGAGTAAGCACTAGAGTAGGACCTTATTACATTTAGCCCGCCGCCCTTACTAGACCTTATTTCTTTTAGCCCGCTAGCCTTACTAAAGCTTACACCTACGACGAACGTAATAGCTAATAAGTTAAGACGGACGCTAAACATAATAGTAGATAAGTTGCTACACGTCTAACACCTAATAGTTAATAAGCGAGGCGACCTTACTTAGTTCGACGGTAGCGTACCTACCCTAACACCGTACTTAATAGCTAATAAGTCGAAGCCGTTACTAAGACCCTATTCATTTTTAGCCTTTACACCTCCGAGATTACCCGTACCAACTTCATTAGCCTAAGAGCTAGTTCTATAGGTATACGTTAATAGCGTTAGCACCGTAAGTTAGAGGGTTAAGAACATAGTAGATAATAAGTCGCCTCCGGAAGTTAAGGGCGAGGATAGAGAATTCCTATAGTATTACTTTAGTATACTAAGACAAGACATTAGTGACTACGAGTTTATAGGCTATTATCGAGACGGACATTACTCTTAGGAATGTCTAGAGAAGCTAAAGCTTACGGAAGCTCTCTTACTAGGCATAGAGATCTTAACCGCGGACGATACGCGTAAGGCTATTACTAAAGACGAATAAGGAGAGGAGATTTCCGGAGAACTTTAGGATCTTTAAGACCTCTAGTACGGTAACCTTATTCGATATTACCGGGATTAGAGCATTCCCTAGGACTAGACTTATACCGAGCATATACGATTTAAGCGTAAGGCTAAAGACTTTAGGTACGAGGCATCTATAGGACGACTTTTAAAGAAACGCGTCCTTAGAGGCACTAGACCTATTAGCATCCGCATCTCTTAGCTAAGATGTCTCTTACCTTACGAAGTCGCCCTAGTGTTACACGCCTTATATATAGAGCGAGGACACTTTAACGCTAAGATCGTTATATAAAAGCTCCGTAAGGTATAGTAGCTAGCTTAGTTAAAGGATATACACGATTTTATTAAAGGATGCTTTAGCTACGTACTTTAGGTAAACTAGTCCGTGTTATAACCCTTTAGGACCTAATCCTCTACTATCTTACATCTAAATAAGGTCTAGGAAATT
The DNA here is from genome assembly GCA_002116395.1 of Ramularia endophylla. Lineage (NCBI taxonomy): Eukaryota > Fungi > Ascomycota > Dothideomycetes > Mycosphaerellales > Mycosphaerellaceae > Ramularia > Ramularia endophylla. The sequence continues at coordinate 3,662 of MWSQ01000422.1, read as the reverse complement.
AACTTAATAGGTCCGTTCCTACCGGATCGTAGAGCGACGTACGCTTTAGTAAAAGTGGATACCTTTAATCGATAGGGAGATATCGCGTGCCTTATAGATCGTAAAACTAAGACAGTTTATAAAGCTCTAGATGATATGTTCGATCGTAGTATAGACCTTATTGTAGTCTTCTATAATCCTAGTATAGAGTTTGTAATAGTTAAAGACTACTTATATAGCCGCGGAATCTACGTACGACCCGGAGTAACTAGAAGCAAACGCTTAACCGGCATAGTAGAGAACCTAAACAGGATCATCCGTCGTTGTATTAAGAAATCTACCCCGTACGATATTAACAAGAATAGACACCTAGTTAACAGGCTTAACTAGCGCGGCTAGGTTAGAGTAGCCCGACGAGCGATTAAGGAAGCTAACTAACGTTATATTAAGTCCCTCGGGTTCTCTCCGATAGAGATACGTAATAGTATACACCTATACGAACTATTACACCTCTCTTAGCTAAAGTCGTAGAGAGCCGTCGACCTAAGGATCGTACTAGAAACACTAGCCGTCTTTAGCATCAACACGGAACAGTAATTCTTTACGGTACTCTACTATTTAACAACAAGGGAAGGTATCTAGTAGAGTGTTCGAGAGTCTAGTAAAATGCTCGTAGCTAAGCGTTACGAACGACTAAACGAACGCATAAAGAAACACCTAGACCTACACTAGTAGGGCGACCTTGTCTTGCTAAATAACCGTTACATTCGTTAGAAAAGTAAGTAACCTCCGTAGACTAGCCCTTTCAAAATCGTATCTAAAGCAGCCGGATCGGACTATAGCTTTATGATTTCTATACTAGTCTCCGGCAAAACCCTCTAAGGAATACACTATAGTAACTACCTCCGTAAGTTTATACCCCGTACCGGTTATCTCGTACTACTAGATCCTAAGTAGGGGGGGACAATACTACGACTAAAAACACTATACCTAAAGAAGTTAAAGAAGGACAAGATTACGTAGCAAGATAAGCGAGAGATCTTTACCTTTACTAACACTAGCTAAGTAACTAAGAGCGAGTTCATTTCCTTCTATTAATACCTTAGCATTCGTATAGCAACATCTACCTTAGTAGCTATCTCTAAAAGGAATAAGTATTACTACCGCCGCTATACGTATAGCACTAACGTCCCCTAACTAGTACTTCGCCTACTAGCGCTTCTCTCCGCTACTTTACTAAGACTAACACTCCGTTAAGGCCGACACTTCATCCTTAAGTTATATGCTAATAAGGGACCTCTAATATGTATAAGTAATTAATAAGGAACTAGGTCTAAGTATAGCAATTAAAAGATTATAGTAGAGAACAATCGCGGTAGAGAGTAAGTATTACCCTATTACTATTTACCTTAGTTCGGCTAAAGGCCGGCAGTTTACGTATACGGCTATATTAATCACCTTAATTTATAGATTAATACGATACTATACTAGGACCTAGTTAGTTAGCCGAGTCGTACTACGCCGGCGTGTCTCCGCTCATCCGAGCTAGATCCGTTATAACTCGCTAGATCCTAGATGCGTAGTATGAAATTATATAAATAGCCGGCTAGGTAAAGTATAACGATGTTCTACGTAATAGCTTAGATCTATTCACCTACCTCCTCCCTCCCCTAGATCAACCTAGCTTCCTAGCTTCGTCTAACTAATTAGCTCTCTCTTAGCCGGCCCGCTTACCGTCTCTATATTAAGCTAAAGTATATAACAATACGCTTACTTTCGTAGAGGTTCGCCCTCTCTCTTAAGTCGCTATTACATATTAGCGTAGGAATCTAGGCTATACTCCGGCTAATCTAGCTCTTCCGGCGGGAATTAGGCTTAATGTTGTCAGTTTACTAGCTAATAAGAGGATTTCCGAGGGTTAGATGGCGCTAAAGAACCGCGTGTCTACTTAACTCCGCTTATAGGTCGTTCCTTCGGGATAATCCTTAAAGTATAGGCATATACTTTTGCCCTTTTTGCCCTCTATCCTTTTGTTCTACCCTTAGTAGCGACACCGATACTAACACCTCTATCGAACTTAGCGGAAGAATCTATTAGTTTTGCCTCTATTAGCACTACTATTACTATAAAGCGACTACGACCCTCCGGCACTACCTCGCCTATTACGATTATGTTATACCCTTACGACATTCGCCGGTCGTTCCTCGCCCTTACTTACTTACGAGCTAACCTAGCGCTTTAGTAACAGCGAAGACATTAAGACGCTACCGTAAGAGTCCCCCGCGACAACATTAAGGATATTACTAAGGGCGACGGGTGCCTATTATACTACGAGGAAGACGGTAGACAAGATAGCCCGAGGGCGGACACGTATATATAACGATGCGACGATACTCTTACTACGCCCTTACTTAGCTACACTATTATAGATTTTATAGGTAATGTCGCTATTATCTCGTAGCACCTTATCCCGAATGCTCTTACGCCGTACGGAACGAGCGTATTTAGCGCTATACTAGTAGCACCGCTCTAGAGACTCTTTTAGTACGATAAGTCCCCTACTAGTAACTATTAAAGGAGTTCTCTATACTCTGATTAGCTTACGCTTTAACGCTAAGGACACTACTATTCGCATTTTCTAGAACCGTACGAGTCGTTTCCGTAAGTCTTAGAACTACGCTAGACATAGTACAACGTATACTACTCCGCCTTAGCTAGGATGCCTCGCGAGTATATTACTATAGGGTATCCTTAAGAGCTAGGTCCGACTAGTACCCTTATTTGATACTTTACGCGATAGTCGGAGAGTAGTATACGAAGGCCTTATATTACGATAGCCTACGCCTTATACTATAAGCCTATAACATGCTATATAATTAGGGTACGATAGCCTTCCTATGCCTAGGCTAGAGCGAGCCTATAACGGCTCCGGGTATATACTATGTTACACGTTTATAACGTAGACTATTACTACTATACGTTACTATAGGTCGGATTTATAGATAGAATCAATCGTCCTCGGTAATGCTAAGAGGTAACCGGATCGGCTTAGGCTTAGGAGTTGTCGTAGTAGGGAAGTAAAGGCGGAGGTTAGTATTACGATTAGAGTAGGCCCCTTAGCCTTAGGCAAGGATAGTAGGCTTAGTAGCCGCTAAGGCAGCGACCGATAGTTAATAAGTAGGGAAGGAGGGGCGGTATAAACTACCTAGTACGGCCTAGCGTATTGCTATAAGAACTAACCTTCTATCTCGACTTTAAACATATAGATAGACGGCTATCAATCAACTACCTTACTAACTCCTTTTTCTAAGAGTCTTAATATAGTTAGCGGAGATTATAAGAAAAGGACCGGAGATGTTAAATTACTAGGAGCGGGAGGAACGTAGGTAACGCCCTTCTAGGCGTATAGAGTATAGTGTATTATATCTAGATCCTATTAGAAAATGTATAGAGACTAGAAAAAGGAGCTAGATACCGTTAATGTTATAAGAAGAGGCTAAGAAAAAGAGTTAGTAGAAGCTATAATAAAAGGGATAGAAGCTAAAGGGATGTCCTTAACATCTCTTAGATAGTTCTCCTTACTAAGGGTAGTAGTCGTTAAAGAAGGAAAGACAAAAAGTAGCGGAGATACGCTAAGTTTTAATGTTTCCCTTCTAAAATTTCTTCCTATTATCGATTTTTAA
>MWSQ01000421.1:0-35681 GCA_002116395.1 Ramularia endophylla | reverse complement strand
GTCAGAGACAACCTCGTCGTCAAGGACTGCGTCATCGTCTCGCCCGACGCTGGCGGCGCAAAGCGTGCTACCAGCATTGCAGACGGCCTGGACCTAGGCTTTGCCCTCATCCACAAAGAGCGCTCACGACCCGGCGAGGTGTCGCGTATGACATTGGTCGGAGACGTCAAGGGTCGCATTGCAATTATCGTAGACGACATGGCGGATACATGCGGAACATTAGTCAAGGCCGCAGACGTTGTAATGGAGAACGGTGCGAGCGAGGCCATTGCGATAGTAACGCACGGAATCCTGAGCGGCAACGCTATTGAGAAGCTTAATGGCAGCAAGCTGAAGAAGCTGGTCGTGACCAACACAGTCCCACACGAGGCGAAGAAGGCACTATGTGATCGCATAGAAACCATCGACATCAGCCCGACGCTTGCCGAGGCGTGTCGCAGAACGCACAATGGCGAAAGTGTCTCATTCCTGTTCAAGCATGCACCTATGGATTGAGTGATGGAGTTGATGATGGGTTATGGAAGACTTTTAGCTGGGCACTTCCCAAATGACGGCGTTCTGGAGCATCACATAAAGGGCCCCGATGGTAGGGTCACAGATACCTTTGCACTGGATGACAATTCTTGAGTGCGTCTAAGATCATTACTCCTAACTAGGTAGGTCCAAGGTGAATGAATGACTCGAACTGCACTTGCACGTTTGCCCAAGCTTCCATCAGCATACATTGGCCATAGTGGATCTTTGAGAGGATCTTGAACATCAATGCATGATACTGCAAGCATTGACAAGTGCTTTTATCAGTCTCAAGGACATGCAAGCTCTCTTTCTCGCACACTGCTCAAGCAACATCTTCACTGCATATCACACGACGGCATCACGAAAACTACTCGCTCCACAAATAGCCGATTCTTCGGAAAAGCTGAAACCGCATTTTCTTCAGTACCCGGTCCCTGGAATCCCGCCGCGTGGCCAGGATGGGGAGAGTCGAGACGAAGCCATTGTTTCTCTGCACGTGGACGCGGAAAGTGAAACATAAGGTGGCACGTGGGAGGAATGGAAGAATTCCAAATGGAGACGCCTCTTGAGGCTTGTTGTAACAAAGAGAGGCGCGTGGGCGTCAACGATGGCGTAGGCGAGACCATCAGCGCACTTAAATCTCATCATCTTCGTTAATGGGGTATCGTAAAGCTACATGAAGCGAACGCAGCAGACATACTACTCATGGGGGTATCAAACTAACAACGCTAACCGAACAAAAACAAGAATTCAGCATGGCAAACATCAACTCTTCTCCCCAAGCCTACGCTCTCCGACCCTCGACCGTGTACGTAATTGCCGCCTCGCCCTCTCTGTACTGCTACTCCGATCCTCCGGAGACATGGGGGGAGATTTCGGATGCTTCAGAATCCCCTGTAGAGGCGCACCATTACCTTGTTTGGAAACAAAGAATTCTCCACTTCCCTCCCGCCTGTGCCCAGAACTGCCTTGGTCCGAGGAGGGAGTACGAGGGCTCTCATGGCGCACACGATTCTAGTGCGAGCTGCCGGAAAAGCTGCCGTAGCCGTCTGTTCCGGGCCCGCCGGGCGGCATTCCTGCGGGTGGGATGCCTGTGTACCAGCTACGACGTCGGTCATCTATGGAATTGACGCTGTTTCTATGGGAGTAGGGAGGGTCGTAACTGCTTGGTCCGCTTCGGGTTGAGTTTGATCGCTTGAAGTATTCGTCTTCGTCTTGGCGGTCTCTTGTTGAAGAATCCCTCATCGATGGATCCCTCATTGGTGGATCTCTGATTGGCAAATCTCGCACGTATGAGTCCCTCGTGTTGGAATCTCTCGTTGTAAAGTCTCGCATGGATGAATCTCTCATCGAAGGGTCCCTCATCGATGAATCTCTCACGGAAGAACCATGAAGGTTGGATGCATACTGCGATTGCGGTATACCGCCAACATCGAACGGATCGCTCTGCGCAAAGCCACTCTGTGACTTCGGTGATCTCCGGACTGAATTCGACCAACCAGACCCAGCTGGTGGCGGGCCGGTCGACATTCTGTGACTCCTGTTTGAGAACGGAATGTTCATGGGATCCGTCGTCGTTGAAAAACCGGATCCAGTACGAGACGGTCTGACCGGCGGATCCGGGCGGTGTTGACGTTCATCTCTGTCGCATCCTCTACCACGATCATCCGCATCATATTTCTTACCCATGCCTTCCTTGGCAAAGTAAGGTTTGCGCTCCCGCTCGATCGGCACAGCCGGCGGGCTAGCATCTTCTTCGTCTTCATAGACAGCATTGGAATGTTGCGAGCTTTGATGGGAGTAGGGTTTTCTCTCTCGCTCATGAACAAAGCTTTGTAGAGGAGGTGTCGGGGGAGGCGGTGGCATTGCCGAAGCCTCTCGCTCGGGCGGCACCACTTCTGGCTCATGAATCAGGCTGGAAATAAGTCGCTGCTCTGCCTGCATATTCGGTTTGGCTGGCAACAATCTCCGTGAAAGCTGCTTCGGAAAACGCTCGGTCTTGTCATCAGCATTGGAGATGGGCATCTCCTGGACTGCCTTTGCCAGACGCTCAAACTCCGTGTCGGGATGTGCTTGGATCATGCATGTCATGAATGTTTCAAATCCAATGGGCGTGAGGCCTGGGATGCTCGGTGCCTCGTGGTATTGTTTCTGAACGAGGTGATGCTGGCATAGTAGCTTCCGGTACATGGAAGATATCGAGTTATTTGCCATTTTCCCGCCAAAGATCGTCGCCCATGGATAGTGCTCGTCAGGCAGCTTTGTCTCGTCGAAGAATCGCATCATCTTGGCGGGCGTGACCACGAGACTGCCTTTCGGTTCGAAGTCGTCGATCAGGTGTTTGGCCAGTCCTCTCAGGAATTGGCCCAGTCGCATGGTTGGGTTGCCTTTGTCGAACAGTGGTTGCCATATCTTCTCCAGAGTGGTCGCTTCTTCGTCCTCAGCCGTGACCGGAGAAGTGTTACCAACGGAGCCAGAGTCATGGCCATGACTGTCTCTCCGCTGCATAGGATTGTGTTTATCCATGGTTGGCAAGTCGTCGTGATAAGGTGGAGAAAGTGAGTACCAGAAGGTTCAATCAGGTCCGCGCCGGAACATGTGCAGGATGCAGGATGCGGGATGACATCAGCTCCGCGGCGTTGTCATTGGTTGTACTCCCACAAACGGAATCACAGGAATGCTCATGTGTGTTTGTCTCGTTCTCACCAACGTGCACAGAGGACACGTTTTGTGGATTGTAGAATCATCATCGTTTTCAGGGGAGAGCACTGTGACTGCGGCAACTGGTTCATATCTTCGGTTGTCCAGCCTCGTTCACCGGCCTCACTGCTCGTAGCGTCATACTTGCTAGAATTAATTACCTGGACGCCTTCGATTGTCATTATTTTCGATCATCGTGACTTCATGCAGCGAGGCTGTCAAGACACCTTTCTGAGTTCTCCTGTTGTCCGCCGATCAAATGAATCGCACAAACACATCTACGTACCTACCAAACTTTCCAGCCGCGGTACAGAACAGCGAACAAGAGATGCTGTCGCGTCGAGGCGAAAGTGTTGTGATGTCGGAGCTCATGAAAGCCGAGCAAGGCGAGATACCTATCTTGCAGTTTCAAGCGGCCTCAATCCTTGTTTGTCACCAGCCTGAGACGAGCGAGGAGGAGTCTCCGTCAACGATCAGCTTCGTACCACCGCCCTTTGCCCCGACCGCGCCACCTCGGCGCAAGTCCTTAGTCGCTGCTTGAGCATCGATCGATGAGACAGCCTAGACAGCTTGGAAGCCTCTCAAGCATCGCTGTCTTCCAAATCACAGCCTACTTCTGCCTGCCAAGAACGCCTGGTATACGGTGGAGGTCGCCGAAGGTCGCAGCAAGCACAGCAATGGTGAGACGGGTCGACGGCACACGCATCCACCAGTAATCGGCTTGGCAGACGCTTCATGATTGTGCGCGTGAAAGTGAAGGACTGTCGCTAGCGCTGACTACAGGCGAACGAAACAGCACAGCAGCCGCAAAGTGGCCACTGACCTTCTCTTCATCCACCTGGTCTTCGGCCTCAGACCCAATAATTACACCGCCGTGCTTGCTCGAGTCTTGGACAGGGCCTGTAGGCTGTGGGCCGTGGAACAGATGACGGAAGCGTGGCAGGGGTAAAGTGGAAACTCAAACATTGCTCAGACGCGTGAAACCATACTAACCCAAAGAGGAGAGAGCTGGGAAGAGCAAAGTCGCGAACTGGAGGATGTGTTGAGCTACTCAAATGAGTTGTTCCATAGGTGCAGACACCGATCCCGCGAGGTGAAGTGGATGGGTGCTGAGGATGTAGGTAGACGCCGCAGTGAATAGGTAGGCAGTACCTTAGTAGGCGCGTGGACAATGAAATAGCTTTGTCACGTTTACGTGGTGATCTCATTGGAGGATCGACTTTGTAGCGTGTTTCATCGTTCCCTCTCACCTGCACAGACAGTAGTCTAAAGCGCGAGGCCCGCAAGTCCTGACAAAAGCACCATTGCTCCTCCTGCTCTGTACCGGCGCTCTTCGCCACCACGCAGCGCTGTCTCTGCTGCCATCGCCTGTGCTGCGTCCAGAGGCGTTGGCCGTGAGACTGAGGGAGATTCATCAGCAACATCACCTTGCAACGTCCGTCGTTCATTCGCCGAATTGAATTTGAGGGAGAGCAACGTCGAACAGCGTGGAGTTCAGCCCAGCATGCAGTTGAGAGGGCAATAATCGCCGAGCACAGTACATACAGTATTTCGAAACGACTTCTACGACATCAACATACGCATTCCCACATCCACCTCGAGGACACCCTCCGAGGGACCGTCGCCCACCATGACCTCCCTCTTGGCCCGCTCCCCTTTCCCGCCGACAAGCAGCAGCAGCATGACAGCCGCTCCTCCCAGCGCCCACCCGCAGCGAGTTCGTCAACAGCAGCAACAACAACAACAGCCCGCCAGCGGCCACCACGTCTTCACCAGTCCGACTGAGAGCGAGTTCTCGGAAACATACAAAGACGCCCGGGATTCCGTGGCTCACTGGGACGAATTGCGTGTTTGCGAGTGGCTGCGGAGCATTAACTGCAGCCAATATGTCGACATCTTCCGCAAGAACCACATCACAGGCGAGAATCTGATGGACATTGACCAGGCTACGCTGAAGGAAATGGGCATCAAGAAGATTGGCGACCGCGTGCGCATCGGCACGCAGGCAAAAGTGTTTCGCAATAATGTTTACCGGCGGACGAGCAAGCGTAATACCAACAGGGTAGGTGACGTGCCGAATGAGCTTACTTCCCACGACAGAGACTCATCCACCTCGCAGCTTTCCCTCGCCGCCCTCGATGGCAATGCACTTCAGCAGCATACTCCGCCGTCGGGCTCGCCCAGAGCGCTGCATTCCGCTCGCTCGGGGACCACTTCTCGCGCCGACAAACGAATGTCGAGACAGATCAACGGCGCTGAGATGGCGTATGCTGCCCATTTAGGAGCCAAAACTGGTTCACGACCAAGTTCTCCGCTGGTCGATCAGGAGAATCGTTCGCGAATGCAACGACACGGCGCTCCCAGTCCGATGAAGGAGAGCCATTCCGCCTACCAGAACCCACCTCTCACAGCCCGACTAGCTCCCACTCAACGGGCCACTCCTCACATCCGATCGTCACCTTCCATGGATGACATGAACCTCTCGGCTAGCGCGCTGCCACCTGGCAAACCCTGGATCAAAGTCATCTTCGAAAATGGCGTCGGCAAGATCATCGACATTGTCGGTTTCAGGACTGCGGAGGACATTATCCGAGCTACCTTGAGAAAGGGTGCCCTCAACGAAAACCACTTCAGGTCATATTGCTTCTATGTACTTGATGGAATTGATCCCAGTCCTGCATTCTGTCGACGGCTGGGAGAAGCGGAGTTGTGCAAGCTTTGCAACGACACGGTACGGAGCGAACGAGGCCGCTTGATCTTGCGAAAGATTCATGCCGGCGAACCTGAAGGCGAGCAACTGCTGTCAGCAGCACGAATCGCGGAGAAGCAGCGACCAGAGCCTCCTGCGATCGAAGTACAGCAACCGTTTAAGAACCGGAGCCAAATGAAGATCGAAAAGCTCATGGGAGAGCCATTGGCCGCTGTCAGCTATCCTATGAGTCCAGCCAGTGCAGCCGAGCGGAATGACTACTTCGAAGAGCAAACCAGTGGCAGCATACAGCGCAATGTCAGCACAGCTTCGTCCCTATCCGCGCGTGCGAGGAAGCTCAAGGACTTCTACGGAGCTCGACCACCGACCGAGTTGATCACTCAGGACCTTCAGTCCTACTTCCCGGAAGTGGCTCGAGAAGATATGGACCGCACAGTACGAATGTCGATACGAAGAAGTAAAAGGCTGAGTCGCGCTGTCCGAACTCTCAGCATGGCCAGCAATTTCAGCGTCGCCAGCAGTTTGAAAGATGCTCCACCACTCCCCACCATTGCTGACACCTGGTTGAGGGAGACTGGTCAGCTTCAGAAGGCTGGTTTACGCCCGCTAAGTGTTGTTCGTCTAGGCAGGTCAGACTCACATCGCGAGTCTGTTGCCAGTAGCATGCTGGAGCCGCTCGACGAAGAGTCACCTCTTGAGCCCAACAGGAAAAGCTACGTCTCTTTTGGTGGGGACAGTGGCTCCGACACCACCACCAGTAACCTGGCTATTACCGATCCGGAAGGCCAGACAGTTCTGCAATCATACTTTGACGATGGAGGTAGTAGCCCTACGCCCACCGAAGGAGGCAGCGATAGCCTGAACTCGCGACTATCCCGCTTCATCGCGGAAGACGGCGAGGAGTCCGACGAGGAGTTGATTCAACATCTCGAAGCAAGCAGCTGGGATGATCTAAAATACATGAAGGGTGCCATGATTGGGCAAGGATCATTTGGCACCGTCTTCCTCGCCCTGCATGCCGTCACCGCCGAGCTGATGGCCGTCAAGCAGGTCGAGATGCCTTCCAATGCTGGCTCGAAGATGGACTCCCGGAAGAATAACATGATCGAGGCTTTGAAGCACGAAATCAGTCTGCTCAGAGATCTCAAGCACACAAACATTGTACAATATCTCGGATCGAACAGTGACGAGAAGAACTTGAACATTTTTCTGGAATACGTTGCCGGTGGCTCGGTCGCAACGATGCTTGTCAACTACGGCTCTCTGCCAGAAGGACTCATCGCCAATTTCGTCCGCCAAATCTTGCAAGGCCTCAATTATCTCCACTCGAAGGATATCATCCATCGCGACATCAAGGGTGCCAACATCCTGGTCGACAACAAGGGCACTGTCAAGATCTCTGATTTTGGCATTAGCAAACGTGTGGAGGCATCGACTCTTCTGAACCCTGGTCCGCACCTTAAACGTGGCGGTCCTCGTGTATCACTCCAAGGCTCCGTCTTCTGGATGGCGCCTGAGGTTGTGCGTCAGACTGCGTACACTAAGAAGGCCGACATCTGGAGTTTGGGATGTCTGATTGTGGAGATGTTTACGGGAAGCCATCCACATCCCAACTGCACGCAACTCCAGGCCATCTTCAAGATAGGCCAGACCAATGCTGATAGTGCGCGTCCGGATCTCCCCGACATGGCTAGTGACGATGCGAAGGATTTCCTGAGGAAGACGTTTGAGATTGAGCATGAGAAGAGGCCGAGTGCCGAGGAACTCATTGGAAGTTCATTTGCGAATGCAAAGACCTGAAAGGAAGATGTTGCGAAAAGCTATGCACAGACTGGCTATGATGAAACAGAAACAAGCCGATAATGCTTGCTTGGACTGCTTGGCTCCAATGGGAAGGATACCTGTCTTGGGTGGAAAGTCGCTTACTTACCTTTGGAAAACAACAGCGGTCCACGGCGGCACTTTCACTACTGATGATGAAAGGCAGAGATTTAATGGTAATGAGACCAGACTACTAGACATACTCCCCTGATACGAGATGGAATGATACCTTACCTGCATATCCAAGCTTTCCCCTCCCTTACTTTGCCTTGCCTGCTTCAAGCTTGCCGCTTTCCGCTTCGCTTGTGAACGCATTTACAAATCTTGCCAGACCTCCGCATCGCCTGGGAGAAGGATGTGCCTGAATTGTCCTCTGACATGTCACTTTCATAACCTCGGAAGGAAGGGGCTCATGTCGTTGGAATAAAGATTTGTCGAGCCTAGACGAGTCTGCCGTCGACTTTGAGGGTACCAAACAAACGAGGCAATTAAAATAACGGCCGCGTATGTCTACGTCATAAGAGCTGGACCTCGACCTTTCATGTTCCTAGTCCTGCTTGATTGTCATAGAAATTTAGCGCCCGCTGTGGATCCATCTTTCCAAGCTTTCGGCTGGAAGTTTTAGCTTACTATCTTCGGGTTAGAGAAACACGACTCTTTACACACTCTTTCCCTCTGTTCCCTCTGTTCCCTCTGTTCCTACTTTCCCTCTGTTCTCTTTGCTCTCTTTTCCCTCGGTTAGGATTGGTTAGGATTGGTTAGGATTGGTTAGGAGGGTTAGGGTGAGTTGGTTAGGAGGGTTAGGGTGAGTTAGTTAGGAGGGTTAGGGTGAGTGGTTAGGAGGGTTGGGGTTTGGGTTGGGGTTTGGGGGCGAGTGGGTGCCGTCGGACTTGTTCGACTTAATAGGCACCCCGAAGCCCCTGCGGAATGGTTTAAAAGTCGCGGAAGAAGGGCGTTGTGTAAAAGATCATCTAGCGGGAATATAGTGCGCGGCTTTCCCGAAACTCTTTTAGAGCGGGCACTAGATCTCTCTGACAATCAAGCCAAATTATGTTCCTTGATGGAAACAACCTTAAGCAGTCATCAATACACAAGACACACCACAACTCCGACCGAGCAGCCATTTACTCTGCTCTGCTCCACACCACACCCTCATTTCCCTCACTTCACCCTGCCAATTCTCTTGGCTACCTTCTTGGCAGAAGCTTGATCTGCTGCTAGCCGCGATGATCGGCAACAAGGACGACGGGACCCGAGATCGCAGCAAGATTGAACAACTCTGCAAGTCTGAGCTTTCGGTCAGCTCGAAATATGCTGAGGACCCCAGCAAATCACCTGGTGAAATAGCTGAGGCGCTGTTTGGCTCACACGTAAGTTGCGCTGACGGGAAGCACAACGGATGCAAGCTGTTTCCTCGAACTGACATGCGACCAGAACCTCTCGACAATCATCGCCAAAGCTCCCAATGACGGCGTAACAGCAACACAATCGGACCTCGAATGGGCCAAATCATGCGGCAAGTTTGCAGGCACAAATCCCACCGACTTGTTCCTGCACGCTTTCCACGATTCTCTCCGATGCATCAACGATGATGCTGTTGCCAATTGCGTCTCCCCATCACTGAGTGGGACTACGGGATATGTACCTCTGACCATCATCGCTCCACTGAATGATCAGCTGCGGCACATGTCCAACTTGATCGTGAGAGCGAGGAAGGAAGTCCTGCTTGCGACTAACTTCTGGAAAAGTTCGGGTGCTAGCCACTTCATTAATGATGCTATGATTGATCTTTCGCGTCGATGTGGAGAGAGAGGTGAGAGGGTTGTGTTCAAGCTCATGTTTGATCGGGGTGCTTTGAAGCAGGTAAGGGTGATGTAGCAAGTCTTCAAGGTGATCATCACTGACAATAGTACCTCAGGTGTTCAACAACCACCAGAATGTGAACGCGGCCGGATGGCAGGTGGCTGGAGTTGGTCTGCCGAACCCAGAGGACATTCCCAATATCGATCTCGCTGTGGTGAACTTCCACAAGCCGCCGCTTGGGACATTTCACAGCAAATTCATGATTGTTGATCGACAGATTGCGACTTGCTCTAGCCACAACATCCAGGACAACGATAATGTGGAAAGTAAGTTGACCATATCTGGTTATATCACACCTCAAGGTGGCATTGTTTGTAATCCTGTTCGCCGGCTGACATTGCAAACAGTGATATCTCATCTGGAGGGACCCATCGTCGACAGTTTCTGGGAGACCTTTCTCATTTCCTGGCACAACAACCTTGAGCCAGCATTACCATGTCGCAACATCTTAGCAGGCAGTCAAGCGCCGCCCACTCTCCAAGAGCAATCTTTCCTTGAGCTCTTCGAATCAGATGGCAGATTCCGTTTTCCGGAGAAGCCTGCTCAAGAAATGCTAGAGGAGCACAATTCCGGCTGTCCTCACTACGACGACAGTTTAGCAGGCGAAATAACTCGCATGCGGTCTGTCTTGAATCCAGAAGATCCTTCTCGCCCTTACGTCGACACAATCGCCAAGCATCTAAACGCGCCCACCAAGATCAACATCAAAGCGACTGCACCAGACAGACCCAATGACTTGCACTTCTTCCCGTTCATTCCACTACCCAGCACAGAGCCTATTCCCATGGCCATGGTCTCCCGAAAGCCATACGCAAACCTCAACAACGAAAGTGTCTTCGTCCCACAAAACGAAGCCTGGCTCAGTCTGATCCGCAACGCAAAGCGCGAGATCTTCATCCAGACTCCGGACCTTAACGCCAAACCGCTCCTACCAGCCATCATCACAGCCTGCAAGCGTGGCATCGAGGTCACTTACTACGTGTGTCTCGGTTATAACGATGGCGGCGAGCTCCTGCCCGGCCAGGGTGGAACGAATGAGATGGCAGCCAACTATCTCTATTCCCAGCTACAGCCCGAGGAGCGCTCATTCTTGAGAATCTACTACTACGTCGCTGCAGACCAGGATCATCCTATCCACAACAACTTCAAGCAGAGAAGCTGTCATATCAAGCTTTTGATTGTGGATGAGGCAGTGGCCATTCAGGGTAGTGGCAATCAAGATACCCAGTCTTGGTTCCACTCGCAGGAGGTCAATGTCATGATCGATTCAAAGGCTGTCTGCAAGGCTTGGAGGGAAGGTATTGAGAGAAATCAGAACACGGCGATTTATGGAAGGGCGAAAGAGGACGGGTGTTGGTATGATGCGAACGGAAAGTTGGCGGAGGGCAGTCTAGGTACCGACGCTGGGCACTTTGCATGGGCCAAGGGGATGATGGGAACTTTGAAGAAGGCTAAGGGACAGTAGAGTCGACGACCATGAAACGACAGATTATCTAACGTATTCCATCAGAACACCAGATTTTACTGAAACTGGATTGCTAGTCAGATGACAAGCGACAAGTGGCGCCAAATGCGCTCTCCACTATTTCTTGGGACAGCCCAGGACCTGCCCCTTTCCCCGCAAATGACGACTAAAAGTGCATACTGAGGACATTATGTTGATACGAAGGCCTAGAAGTTGGGTCCTAACGTTGTCGATCCATCCAGGCCCGAGATCAGGTCCAAAGTCGAGACTTGAAGCCATTAGCCAGATCTTTGAGAGTGGTTTCCAAGAGAAGCGGATGCAGATGGATCCTCTGGATCTGCTGAACAAACTGTGCTCGGCGATATGAACGGCCAGACGTGCAATAACTACCAAAAACGGGGCTATCTGGGCAGCAATCGGGTGATTGAGGTCGACTGTCAACGCGAGCTAACAAAACAGTTATAATAGTGACACGTTGGACACTGACAGTATGACTTCTATGCTGGGTAGTGATGTCCCCAAATACTTCGACACTGCCCGTGGACGTACTTCAGACTACCGTTGTGTTTGCAAGGGTGCATCATTTGATCGTGTCCCTGGCCCATGCAGGGAGCTAGACATATTCGGCAGGTTTCGGCCGTTGATATCGATAGACACGAGACCTTGAAAGTCGAGCTTGTGCTGGATAAGGAATCGCTTTGAAGTCAATGGCCTGTTCATGACTTGTCCGTTGAGTTGGGCGTCCAGGCTAGCCACGACGGCAAGCTGGAGAGCGAAGGGGTATGGAGGCAGACATTAGCAAGCCTTGAAGCATCATCATGGAATGGGTCTAATAGCCTTCATAGACGTTGCTGGATTAGAGAAAAAGCAAGGAACGTGCATGGCATTTTGAGTTTGTGGCACCGCCTCTTCAGGCACATGAAAAGCTTGGCTGGTCATCGTGAAGGATTCTACAGGACGGCGACTGCGAGGCTCTACCAAAGACTATACAGCGAACGGTCCACGCTATTCGCTACGATAATGTCCAATGACTAAAGCCTATCTTCTTTGATTATTTGGCAGATTGGCTTATATAACTGACAATTCGTCATCCGTCCTCAAGATAATGCTTCTATAAATCTTGCTGATCTGTCGCCTGCCTTGTCACGACATCAACCATCTTCACAGGTGTATCTAGCGATCCAAACAGCAATACCTACCCCAGTGCAGGACAAGGAGAAATATCCCCGGTGAATACTTTGCGTAGATCGTCGTCGGCCCAAAAGCAACAAAATCCATCCACATGCGACAACAGACCGGGCAGCTCCCATTGCGACAATCCCACAGCGACTGACCCATTCCGACAAAATCACCGTTGCAATCCCGGTGCGACAAATTCAGTCGGTGAAATCACCGAAGTGATTCGAAGTCGGAGAATCAGTCGCAGCCATGCCTCCACGCATGCTCTTCGCAAATCCTTTTGCGGTATACAGGTCAGAGGACTTTCCGGGGACTCTGATACCGCTGGAAATATCAGAGCCTCACTTCCCTGACAATGTGAAATGTGCACATAAGGCTACCCCTGAAGGGAAATTTGACAAGGATCTCGAGGAGAATTCAAAAAGGGGTTCATCGCTTTCCCGATCAGATACATCTTCTAATTCCTCTGGAGCGGCTACTGTACGCACAATCGAGAGCTTGAGAGCGGAGATCGAAGAGGATCTTGCTGCTGGAGGTCACGACACCGCCTACGATATCAAATCAAAACTCATCAACAAGGCAATCCAAGACATCGGTATGGGAAAGTATCAGTGGATGCTCTTCATATTGTGCGGTTTTGGCTGGTTCGCGGACAACATATGGCTACAATCCGTAGCTTTGACACTTCCCAGTATAGGCAAGGAATTTGGCATCGATGACAACACCGTCCGGTACACAACGTTGAGTCTGTTCCTTGGACTTTGCATCGGAGCATCTTTCTGGGGAGTTGCCTCGGATATTGTTGGTAGACGTCTAGCCTTCAATACCACTCTCTTCCTCGCTGGTGTATTTGGGCTTGCCGCCGGCGGTGGGCCCAACTGGATCGGGACTTGCGGGATGTATGCCTGCATCGGACTCGGAATTGGTGGCAACCTACCTATCGACGGTGCTCTCTTCCTGGAGTTTCTCCCCTTTGCAAGCAGCAACCTGCTCACGCTACTTTCTGTCTGGTGGCCAGCCGGACAGCTCTTTGCTTCTCTCGTAGCATGGGGATTTATTCCAAATTACGCAACAGATTCGGGATGGAGATACCTCATCCTCACTATGGGCACAGTCACCATGGCCATGTTCGTGTGCCGCTTCTTCTTCTTCCACCTGTTCGAGTCGCCTAAATTCCTCCTATCTCGCGGCAGACAGCAAGAGGCGGTCGCAGTGGTCCATGGCATTGCCTACTTCAACAACAAGAAGACCTGGTTAACGGCAGACATCCTCAACATCATCGGAGGCCATCCAGACGAAGCCGTGGATGACAAGCTTACAACCACACAGATTGTGAAACGCAGCCTCGGAAAATTCAGCGGCGATCGTATGGGTCCTCTCTTCAAGGGCTGGAGAATGGGCGTTAGCACCTGTCTCATCTGGTTCATCTGGACGACGATTGGCATGGGCTATCCACTCTTCAACGCATTCTTACCGCAGTACCTCTCTCGGAATGGTGCAGGCGGTGATAACCCGCACACGTACCGCGATTATGCCATTACATCCGTCGTCGGTGTTCCAGGATCGATCCTCGCCTGCTGGACAGTCAACATCCCCTACATTGGTCGCAAAGGAACTATGGCCGTAGCCACCCTAGCGAGTGGAATCTTCGTGATCCTCTTCACGACCGCGACTGATTCAGGCTTCCAGCTCGCAATGAGCTGTATGGAAGCCTTCTTCCAGAACATCATGTATGGAGTGCTTTACGCTTATACCCCTGAAGTGTTTCCAGCTCCCAATAGGGGCACAGCAACTGGGATATCCAGTTTCTTGAATCGTTTGGCAGGATTGTGTGCCCCTATTGTAGCGGTGAACGTAGCCAGCGCAGATCCAAAGGCACCAATATATGCGAGTGCTGGGTTATTCTTCGCTGCTTTCTTGGCGATGATAGCTCTCCCTTTCGAGACTAACGGAAGAGAAAGTCTTTGAAGGATGTTGGAGGTTGGAACGAACTTTCGTTGATGAGAGAGGCGTTCTGCAGTAGCGGGCGTGATTATGCTTGCAGGCGGATCTCGAGACGAGCAGGAACGGAATGCAAACGCAGATCGCAAGTGCGAAAACCATTGGAATAGAAGAACCTCTGCACACGTGGGAATGTAGTGGCCTAACAGAGACTACATGATCTTTCGCATAAAAGGAAATCAAAAGAACCGTCATAGGATGAAATGTATAATCTACCGAATCCACCCACCCCTTTCCAGCTCACCACTGACCCCGTCTTCAAGAATAAGACTCCCTCCGAGCAGTCCTCCTCCTCTGACTCCTGTATCTTCTCCCCAAATCTCATGAAACTTGATGCTCGCATCACTGCTTGCGATAACCAATCCACCCTCCCACTCGACTCCCCAAAGTGCTCTCTCTTCTCCTGCCCAAGGGATGCCCACTTTTAGCTCACAGCTTGGCCAAGCGAAGACTGCCACTCTTACCTTGTGCTCCGGCTGTGCAAACCCAAAAGTCGCAGCTAAGCATTTCCTTCTCTTGTTCCACACCAGACTCGTTACTTGGGCGTGGCAGTCAATGGTCGCGAGCTTGGCGCCAGAAGGAACGTGATAGAAATGAATGCAACGATCGTTGCTACCTCCGCCGGCTGCTACGAGAGTTGACTGCCAAGGTGCGAAAGCGATCGCTTTGACGGCTGCATCGATTGTGATAAGCAGTTTCTCTGATCCAGGAGACAAAGTCGGGATATCAGTCTCGGTTTCTGTGGCGGGTGAGTTGGCTGCGCCGCTGAGGTTGATGTTGCGAACGTGAACCGATGCAGTGCCTCCAGAAGCAGTGGTCTTGGAAAGGAGACGCTTGCGTTCGTACACGAACATGGCATTATCGTTTCCCCCCGTCGCAAAGTACTCTCCCTCACTGCTCCATGCCAGTCCACACACCTGTTGGGTATGGCATGTGATCTTTGCAAGAAGGGTCATGCTGCCGTGCCAGTCGAACAAGTCTCTTTCATCTGGTCCGGGCCATTGAACGGAGTACAGATATACATGTCCCAACTCATCTCCAACGAGCAGTTCTTCAGTGCTGATCTTCTCTGATGGCTCGCGTAAGCTTGTACTTTTGACAGTATTTGGACGGAAGCAGACGCAGGAGATTGGACTCGGTTGCTCGCTGTCGAATCGAGGCTCGTTCTCGTGTGGTGACCAGAGAGTGATCCGTCCATCAGCCCGTCCAATGGCGAGAATGGCACTTCCACCGTCGAGAGAACTGAATGAGACTGATGTGACGTGTGCTCCGAAATGCGATGTGAGCGAGTCCGGCATGTGAGTGGGCGTCTTGCCACGCGAATCTGTCCACAGATACACATGGGGTCCCAGACCAACGGCTAGACACTTCAAGGTAGACGAGTATGAGAGCAGTGAGCAATAGTAGTCGTCGCGGAGGGCTGGTGCATCCAGCACACGGAAAGGGATGATGGGCACCGGCTTTGGTCTTCTGGGCTTGGACTTTGTCGGTGTGGTCATGATCTCCTGTTCCCAAGCGTTGTTGTTCCAGAACGTACGATCTCGTCTCCCATTACTTTTCGAAGGCGAGTTGGGGGTGTCGGGCGAAGACGGCGACGAAGGGGAAGTGTGGTGGAGCATTCTTGCACCCTGTTCGACGTCCATTGCAACAGCCAGTCGTTGTTCGTGCGTTGACCCGTCGTTACCGGATTGACGGAGGAAGTCAGCGGTGTAGTGGGGAGCGCTTGTCCCACTTGTGACTCTTCCTCCTCTGCCATTCGGTGTGCTTGCAACGCCGGGTACCCGGGCTCTGCGCGTGGGACATGGCGTTGTGGCAAATGGATCGGATGAAGGCGAAGATGGGATTCGATTATGATCTTTGGCTCGGGTGAGTAATAACGCTTGCTTCGTAGGTGTATTAATACGGCCAGCAATGAAGCGATCCGGCGTCTGAAGTGAGCCTGCCATAAGACCTCGCTGTCGGGGAGTCGCATTCCGCTCGCAGTGCTGTAGTAATGCACTCGGGTCCCGCTGGGGAGCCATGCTGCTGGTCAGTGCTTTGGGGTGGGAATACAGAGCTGTAGGATGGCGAAGAAAGGATGAGTACTGAAAAATGAAGCAGGTGGCTTAGGTGGAATCATGGCAGCGACGAGGCATAACAAGAGCATCGCTCATGGAACCAAGACTACATGTACCTTCCTTGATCATTGCAACTTCTCCAATACCGCTACAGACTGGAGTCTCGATCATCCGAACTAACGGTGGGCAAGATTTGGGATCAGGGTGTACGTGAAAATCGTTCCGCTGATGTGTACATGTGTACTAAGCCACTACTGAGCGAGACTTGTGCTTGATACCTTCTGGAAGGTCAATCATCGGTCGAGAGCTGCCCTGATGGTTGAACATCAGTACAAATGCTGCTTAGATCCAATCTGTCCTTTCGTTGCAAACCGAATCGGGACGAGATTGGGACCATGCATGTGACATAGCATCCGTGCGTTCCGCTAGTGTGCGGTATTGGTGCTGCCCTCGTCAATTCCTCGCACCGAGTCGCCATGCGATGGCAGTGATCTCTATGACGCCGCAAGAGCAACGCAGACTTACGACGTACATGTGGTAGAGTTGTGTGACATAAGTGCATTGGTAGGGCACCTCTAGGGAGTCCAAGAAAGAAAGGCAAACATTGAATGTTCCTCTCATAACTGCCATCTTCTCTGGAAATGCGAGGGCAGTCTCAGACTGGTATACCTAGGGAAGGTAGTCCCTCTTCAAATGGTCGAGAGATGCATGTCGTCAACGTAGCTGCCAGCTTGAGACCTTGGCCTCTGTGCACAAGGTAGCTGGGTGGGGTAGCGAACAAGGTGCTTTCAAGGTTGGCAGAAGAACATGAAGTCTCCACTACCGTATCTGAAGATCGGGAGGCACTGACATGGTGGGTCCCGGAGTAGATGTTGTTCCGTTCCGCAGGTGGAGGTGGAGGTGGGTGGCATGCAAGTGAATCCATCGCGTGACGCGTTGCCTGAGCTTGATGTTCCCGTGATCCATCAACCGACTCTCCCCACTTCGCACCACCACGATCGCCATCACAGAGGAGAAGTAGAGCGTTGTATGAGCATGGCCAGCGTAAGTTTCAAGCAAAAGAACAAGAACAAGGACAAGAAACAAGAAGCAGCAAAAGGAGGTGAAGAAGCTCACTGACCCCGCCCCCACCACAGCACGGCATCCCCCGCGCCGCACCCGACCAAATCCCCCAAAAGTCAGCAGCAACACTCGCCAAGGAGAAACAGACCATATCCGAATACAAACAGCTCGAGTCCCGCGTCTTCTCCGCCGTCAAATCCGCCGACTACTCGTCCTCCACCCTCCAGCTCCTCTCCGCCCTCCTCTCGACGAATCCCGAATACTACACCGTCTGGAACTTCCGCCGCCGGCTCCTCCAACACACCTTCGATCATCCCGATGCCTCTACTCCTAGTGAAGCGGACCTCGCCGCTGCGGAAAAAGTGCAGATGACGGTGTCGCAACGGGAAATATCGCAGCTAATAGAAGAGGACTTGAGGTTCTTGATCCCGCTGCTCAAGCAATACCCCAAATGCTACTGGATATGGAATCATCGAGCTTGGTTGCTGGCCAGAGCTACTGCCTTGCTACCCACGCACATCGCGACCAAGTTTTGGGAGGGCGAGCTGGGCTTGGTGGGCAAGATGTTGGGGCTGGATGGGAGGAATTTCCATGGCTGGGGCTATAGGCGGACTGTGGTCAAAGAGCTGGAGCAGTTGACGGGAAAGAGTAGGGCGGAAGAGGAGTTTGGGTATACCACGCAGATGGTCGGGAGGGATCTGAGTAATTATTCCGCCTGGCATAGTAGAGGTGAAGTGCTGCCCAGGTTGCTTGGTGAGAGGAATGCAATGGAAGTGGAGCGGAGAGAGGTTTTTGATGGGGAGTGGGAGTTGGTGACGCGGGGACTGTGGACGGATCCTTATGATGGGAGCCTTTGGGGTTACTGGAGGTTTTTGTTGGGTGCTGTGGTTGATCCGCCGGAAGAGGGAGAGGAAAGGGAGGGCATGAAGCGGACACCGAAGATATTGGTACCTTGTGGGCAGGCTGAGAAGGAGCATTATCTAAGGCAGGAGTTGGAGAGCGTGAGGGGTATGCTGGACGGGGCGGAAGACTGCAAGTTCATCTATCAGGCTCTTTTGGAACTGGCGCCGAAGTACGCTGCAGTCACAAAGCACAAAGTTGATATGGAGGATGACGAGGCTTCGGCCACACCAGACGAGATGGAGGAATGGCTCGATCAGCTGAGGAAGATCGATCCTCTGAGAGCTGGGAGATGGAACGATCTCGGCAAGAGCTTAGGACTGTGCTGATGGAACTCTCTCGGAGACGGAGGCCAGTATGCTGCTACACGTGCCTTTCTATACGTCCCACCTCTGGAAGATGCGAAGGAAAGCAATGGCCTCACTGCACGCCCACGCCAAAAGTGAGACAGAACTTGTACCACCCGAGGCCAGTATGCATTGCAACTCAGTGGCATTCCAATCGTACTTGGCTTGGGATCATACAGTCGAGCAGTTGAGACTCAGAACATTTTCGCGAAAGCCGAGCGAACGATCCGTGTTTAAGCCTGTCGGCATCGATCTCAAAGGCTCAAGATCCTCCCCATTGGCAGAGCATCTCTTGAGAACGGAGAATGGGAGAAAGAAACTGTTGCCAAATTGACCATGCTCTTTCGAAAGCGCTGTCTTGCTAGAGCGCGTTGCATGGCGCGACACTGTCCGTCTTCGCTCGAGTGTTTATTACCGCGATCAGGAACAGAAGCTGGCTGCTGGAGAAAGTGTCGGATGTGTGATGGATCATGTTACTGGATTCATGATATCTACGTAGCACAGGCTAGCTCTAGCGACAAGCGTTAACGAACTGACGCCGCCTGAAAGCGAGTATCAGCGGCCGTGTTCTCGCGGAAAGCTTCGAAGCTCCGAGGAGCTGTATTGTCAGAACAAAATTCTAGGCCTATAAAAGACCGGTGCTGACGACTCTGTATCTGGTAGTATATAGGGTCGGTGCCTAGGTCCACCTCACACACGTCGGAACAGAAGACTACTGAAAGCGGAGCTCTGTCCTTACTATATCTCCTCCCTCTGGATTGGTTGTATACCGTGCTTGCCTGAGGCTCTCTGGACGTCGCATGCTTCTGGATATTTAGGGAGGCTGTGTGCTTTAATTCTTTTGCGACGATTCAGGCTTGTGTGCAGGCAGCAAAAGACACGTTCTCATGACATTCTTTTCCAACATAGCAATGACACAATGTCATGAGAATGGTTCTTTTGCTCTGCCTGCACCAAGGGCCAACGTCCCTTTGCCCAGCCGCTTGCTTCGAGAAACTCGCCGTACCTCGGGCTCTTGGTGATGTCCAGGTGCTGCGGCTTTGCAATGGTCTTCCGCTTTCTCGCACTTCTCTTTCAGCCACTGACCTCACCTGAGAAGCGGAAGTAACAATTGCAGGCAAAACGCTGACGGCGGCCAAGCAAAGTAAAGAGTGAGGTGGTCATGTTGTTGACGCTAAGACCGCGGAAGCGTGTCGAGATCCCGGGATCTGCGCAGCAGGAATGTGGACCTCACTCCACGGAGAACTGCACCAGCCTCTCAACATTTTTCATTTCTCTGTCTGCCGCTCGGACAAGGTATCCGCCTTTGCAGTAGAGTCAACGCAACGCCGGTACTCAGCAAAGATCGCCGTGCCTGCATTGCATTGCAGAAGCGTTCATCCTTGGCGCATCTGCATCAGGGCTCGATCTCGCAGAGATGGCTGAATCTGCCGCATCAGTCGCTCATCGGGCGGCAATAGGAGTGGCAATCATGCAGTTTCGATGCAGCTTTCGCAGCTCTCTCTAACGCTTAGCCGGGTCGAAAGGAACCTCACCACGGGTGTATAACGTTGTAACGACGTTTGCAAAACGATCAGCAAGCCAACCATACGATCACCACGAGGACTAGGACCATGCAGCTGCCACGGCGCTTTTCCATGCATCCAAACGATGAATGCCAACGTCCTTCTCATGAGGACTATAGTCTATCGGAACCGAGCCTCTTCGTGAATCGTCGGTGCTCGAGCTACCAAGCCAACCTCGTGCTGCAGAACCAAGAGCGATGCCACAGACTCTGAGACATTTTCCGGTAGCGACAACATGGCGCTTGGCTGTTCAAGTCTACAGAACTTCAACTCACTTCGGTACCGAGCTATCGCTCTTACTGTTTCCTCTCAGTGCTCACATTCACGCTGCTTCTTTGGCAACGACTCTGACGGCGACCAGCTTACCCTGTTCTACCATGCCAGCATCACGCGTTGCCAACTTTCCAGGCCTCTCTATATTGACACACTCTCTTCACAGTCTGGTGACGAGGATTTCACACTATTGAACGCTAACACACTTGCTTCAACCACGGAATCAAGCTTTGCTTTCAGACACTTACGCAGTATCGATTGCTGCTGGACGTATCCGAAAGCGCTGCCGACAAGTCCGAAGGAAGCTAGGCGTTGCTATGGCTTGGGATGTTCTCGAGGTAGAAGCCCGAAGTGAGACATACACAGCTGACCGCTCTTTGCTTGGGAAGCCGACGACTGAACGGATTGTATACACGCCCTCCATCGATTGGAAAGGTCTCAAATGCACAGCGCTACTGTGCATGTGCATTGCATCGTTCGACATGACGAAACCTCGGAACATTGTCCACGACATGTTGTCTCATATGCTGCATTGTCTAGCTCCTGTTGAACAAGGACGTATAGTCCGCCATCTCGATGCTCTCACCGCCAGCCAACTTTTCCTGGTCGACAGTAATACACAGACTACCACGCATCTCACGGCAGGCATGCCACGCTTGTCCAATACGGAAATGGTACAACGTCGGCGTGGCAGTTATACTAAACAGAGACAATGGAAAGCCAATGTCTATTTTCGCGAGTTGTGGCTGGCAATGCTGAATGTCGCTCGTTGCGTAGCTGTTGTCTGACGGCGCTGCACTCTGTCAGAAGTCGACTCTACTGTGTATTGTTCGAAACCTTCGAGTACTGCCTAATGTCATTTTGTTGCCATGTTCAGAAACAGGCCGGAGACGACCCCTTGGACCGAGGGGACTCGGGCTACCTTACTAATAAACTGCAAGATATCCGGGGGTCTGGCTGTTGCCAAGCCGAAGAACGGAGAAAAAGTCTAGAAGCCTTCACGTTCTCATCACTGCTGATCTCCCCTGCACATCTTTCTTCTCCGTTGATGATCCAAGACTCACCAACCGAGACATTCAGACCAACATTCAGTACCACAGCGTCTGGCCAGCATCAATGATACATCAAAGTACCAAACATTATATTGCCATGTGCGATCGTTTTACCTATATGAGGAAAGCTCACAGCTGATCAGCCTACATTTCACTGGTCGGCACTGGAGCGCTTTCCGATTTTCAACGGACCTGGCTCCACTTTCAATGCGCCTCAAGATTCCATACAACGGAAGTGGTTCCTGTGCCGCTGAGTCCTTCTCAGAAAAACAGCCTCATGCTCACGCTGAGGGCTGGCTACCCTTTCCGCAAGGAGATGCCGCAGCTCCCCAAAAGCTTGGCTAAGTTCGCGCTCCGACCCTGCAGCGGCGTGGCCTACCGCCACTACCTAGTAGTAGCCACTTTCCATGCTGTGGATGTTGGCTTACCACAATAGAGCAAGAATGATGCGTGTTGGCAATCGCAAAATTTGCCTCGCTCGTTGCCATTCCTGCACAGTACAACCTGCAAGCAAAGTTCAATGATGGAAGCCAGCACTGACAACTCATCACTCACAGATGCATACATAAAACATGCATAAAAGACCATACCGTTCCAAGAAACTGTGCATCCGTGACCCAAGGGTTGGTCTGCGGTTGAAGCCATGGGTCCCCGTCTCCACTTTCCACTCAGAGTTCGCCGTTCCACAACGCGTACCAAAGGTTGCCATCCTCATGTCACGGAGAATTCTGTGTTGTATGCACGCAGATGTCAAGCTCGTCCGGCTTAGCACCCGCAAACCGACAAGATCAACGTATCCATCGACCAGTCCGCTCGGAATCGGCTCAATCGTGGTCGTACGGAGAACCAATTGATGATGCTCCAGCCAATGGGCATGATGAAAGCCTGAGTTCAGACTATACCGCTGAAGACATGGCATGCTACGACGTACGAACAATATGTATAAGTATGTTGTCCTTTGCCAGTTCAAGTCCAGCATCAGCATCACAGTCAATCACTTCCGTCTACAACGAACAGCTTATCATCCATCCCCTTCACTACAATCACCAGCAAAATGCGTTCTTTCATCGCTATCGCCGGCGCTGCCGCCCTCGCTTCTGCACAGAACCTCGATGTTCCTGGCTATAACCGCGAGAGCTTGAACGATGCTGCCATCAACGCTCCAGTCACGGACAACTGCTACACCTACATGCAGCACAGCACATACTCCAACGTCACCTCCGCGGCCGAGTTCTCCCCCGAACGATGCATTCAGGACTGTGAAGAGACAAGCGCGTACAACAAGCAATACCTCAACAACCGCGCAACTTGCCGCTTTGTTAACACCTACATCCTTCTGAAGGATGGTGTAAGCCAGGGACAGATCTGCTCCATGTACACCGCCACCTGGGACGACTCTTACGCCACCAACACTGGCTACACCGACGATGACGGCTCTGTCTACACCATCACGGAGAGCTACACCTACAGCAACATCACTGACCCTGGTGTTCCCGGCCAGGACTGCGTTGGAGGCCCATACGAGCCACAGCCACCATGCCCCTCGACCTCGACCATGAGCCCAGCTTGGCCAACATCGACCATCCCATCGTACTCTTCTTCGACCTTCGCTACTGTTACTGTCCCAACCACGACCTCAAGCATCTCCATCCCTACGACTCCGTCTCTGCCTACCACCACCTCGCAGTCCGTCATCGTTCCTACCACCACATCGCAGTCCGTCATCGTTCCTACCACCACATCGCAGTCGGTCGTGGCTCCAACCCCCACCACACCAGTGGTCGTTCCAACCAGCTCCGCCGCCGCACCATCGACTGGCACTGGCAACTTCGAGTGCACTGGTCTTCTCTCTTCCCCAGAGTGCTGCCAGGTCAACGCTCTTGACGCCGCTTCTCTCACCTGCCTGCCACCTCCATCTTCCTTCACCACTCGTGAGCAGTTCCGCTCCATCTGCGCTGCGACTGGCACTACCGCCCAGTGCTGCTTGCTTCCAGTCCTTGGCCAGGCTCTTGTCTGCCAGGACGTCTAAGCTGCTTTGCAGACTTTTGATTGATGAATGGAGGAAGAAGTAACGACTTAGAATTCTTATTGCGATGGACTTGTGTACATAGTTTAGAAGCATCAACGTGTATATGATCAGTATTTGGTACCTGAACATCTGTTGACAGACCTATCTTCCTTCCTATGGATCGTGTTCGAAGCAGCCTTCCCTATCATCCGTACTCCACACGCCCTATCGTGCTTCCTCGGCTTTGCAAAAGGCTTGTCTCTGGCTCGGGCACAACTCCTTGAAACGAACATCCCAAACCACCTGAGCACGACCGTTTCCTGACGTCTGTTACCCTGCGTGTCATTTCAAGTTGGGAGTGTCAGATTCTGCTGAAGATCCTCAAAAACTCGAGTCGTCGATGCCAAGCTTCTCTGCGCCGAACTCTTCCCGACACCACTTTCTCTCCAACTTGCACGCGTAAAAATGTCCGCCTCAATCTGCTCCATCCCACGACACGTCAATGCCATCGCGGCGCCATCTCTACGAGCATCGCTAACTCATGCGCGAGTATCTCTCTCGTTCCGTGCGCAATGGCCCAATGGCAGGACCTTCGCGAGCTCGTCATGGCGGGCGCTTGCAGTAGTGGACATGACTGAAAAGGACTTCGCGTCTCTCCGTGTCAACCAGGACAGGCTGATGCATGACATCCATTCCACCTCAGAATGGGGCAAAGGAGAGCCATGGGGCAGGTAAGACCACTCCTCTCTTCACCCGCTCCACTTCACTCTGATGATACACAACACACCTTTCTGCACTCTTTACGAGTGATGATGAAACACAATCAATCAATACTAAGAACAGCCATCTGACTACGATGAGACTTCCCCGCCCAGGTTCTCGAGCACAATCCAGTGCTGAACATACCGCTGACTGCTTTGCAATAATAGTGGCAGAACCGAGATCGGAATGGCGAGACTTTCCCTGTCCGATGCAGACAAGCAGGCCCGTGACTGGTTTGCAGAGACAACTGAGGCTCTCGGCTGTACAGTTACCGTAGATGCTATGGGAAACCAGTTCGCGGTACGGAAGGGCCTGAAAGATGGTCCTCCGGCCTATGCTGGCTCACATTTAGACACCCAGCCTTCGGTATGATACTTATTCCTTTATTTCATACCTCGCAACACTCACATACCTGCAGGGCGGCCGCTACGACGGCATTCTCGGCGTATGTGCTGGTGTAGAAATGCTCAAGACCCTCCATGACCATAATGTCGAAACCGCGTACCCTACTGGAGTGGTGAATTGGACCAACGAGGAAGGAGCGCGTTTCCCAATGTCCATGGTCGCCTCAGGAGTGTGGGCCGAGTCCATCCCTCTCGACAAGGCTCATAACCTCAAGTCTGTTATTCCTGCCAATGATACCGCAACCATGAAGTCTGAGCTAGAGCGCATCGGCTACCTTGGCTCCACTCCTGCAAGCTTCAGAAGCACACCCATGGTAAGTTGATGAGTGTAGCCGATCTGCGTAGACATACAATGACTTATACTCGTCAATTGTGCAGGCTTGCCATATAGAGCTCCATATAGAACAGGGCCCTATCCTCGAAGCCGAGAAGCGCCGCGTCGGTGTTGTGCGCGGTGTTCAGGCCTACAAATGGTTCACACTGACTGTCAGCGGCCGGGATGCGCACACGGGAGCCACGAGCTTCCAGCACCGAGCCGACGCTCTCCTTACAGCCTCGAAGATGATATTAGCTAGTCATCGTATCGCTCACCGGCACAAGGCGCTGGCTAGTACTGGAATTCTCACGCTCAAACCGGGCTCAACAAACACAGTCCCTGGCCATGTTCAATTCTCCCTTGATATCCGCTCTCCAAACAATGAAACTGTTGATGAGGTGGAAGCTGAATGCAAACGCGCCTTTGAGCAGATCGCTGCGGGTTCAGATGCTGAGGGCGTCAACACAGGGTGCGCGATCAGCGAGCGTTCGTGCTCTGTGGAGTGGCGAACGGACTTTGTATCTCCCGCTACATACTTCCATGAGGACTGTATCAAGTGTGTGCACGATGCCGGTAAGAATCTATGCGGCGAGGACGGCGTCAAAGGAGTCAACATTGGAAGCTGGGGCAAGTTCATGACTAGTGGTGCTGGACACGACAGTGTTTATGCCAGCAAGCATTGTCCCTCCAGCATGATCTTCGTACCATGTAGGGACGGTGTAAGCCACAACCCTACGGAGTACTCGAGCCCGGCGGCTTGTGCTGATGGAGCGAATGTGCTGCTTGGAGCCTTGCTGCGATTTGACAAGTTGCGGGCGGAGAGGGAGGAGTAGGTTAGCAGCACCGAAGTCGAAAAAGAGCTTCAAGTATGCTGGATTTGAAGGACGATGCCATGCGTAACAAATTTTCCAGTCTTTGCTCTTACTCCTGAAAGTGTCTTCTCACACCTTCCTCCATGTATCACACCTTACCTCTTCCATGTATCTGGGATAAGATAGACACGTAGAAAGTCAAAAGTCGTGGCTGGAAAAATGATTTTCCCGCCACCCGAAATGCAAATGACAGTTCGACAACCCCTTCCATAGACATCACCTTAACCCAACCAAGATGGCCGACAATCCCGCCATGACTGTTCCAGCGGTCCAGCGTCTCCGCCTTCCCAACTCGGCCCAAGCATGCTCCAAAACAAGCGATGAAGAACCAGAGAAAGACTCCATCCCGAATCCAAGCAGACCAGACATATCCCATTCAAGGAACGATCATGGCTGGCGTCGTGTAGTCCGGAACTTCTCTCCCAGTTGGTTCAGCGTGACAATGGGCACTGGTGTCGTCGGCATTCTCCTTCACAACATTCCGTGGCAAGCTAATTGGCTTGACTATCTTTCCATTGCATTCTTCATCTTAAACACGATTCTCTTCTTCTCTGCATTCGGGATCTCGGTGTTGCGATATACAATATGGCCAGAGATCTGGGTCGTTATGATTCAAGATCCCACAAATTCATTGTTTCTTGGGACGATTCCTATGGGGTTTGCCACCTTGGTGAATCTTTGGGCAGCGCACTGCGTATCTCGATGGGGTGAGTGGGCAGTGTGGGTAGGCTGGGGCTTCTGGGTGTTGGACTCCATAGTTGCTGTTGGAGTCACAGTGACATTGGGTATACTACTGTAAGGATGCCCATCCTCAACCTTTCCTGAACTATCTCTGATTTCTCTGCAGCATGTCCGCCCATCACCAACGTTCCCTGGACAGCATAACAGCCGCCCAACTCCTCCCCATAGCAGCGACTATCGTGTCCTCCGCTCTAGGCTCCACCATCGCCCAGACACTACCCTCCTCCCATCCAACTTTGATCCTTGCCACCATCCTCGCAAGCTACATCATGTGGGGCATGGCTGTCCCTCTCGCCCTCTCAGTACTAGTCATCTACTACCAACGTCTGGCTCTGCACAAAATGCCACCTCGAGAAGTCATCGTCTCGGCATTTCTCCCGCTTGGACCCCTCGGCTACGGTGGCTACGTAGTGCTGAATCTTGGGAAAGCTTGTCTGCAACATCTTCCCGCGTCAACGGAGCAAGGACCATTCGATGCTAGGACTCTATATAGCATTGGATTCATCGTCTCGTTGATGATGTGGGGTTATGGACTGCTATGGTTCGCACTCGCATTGGCCAGTATCTCGAAATCACATCCACCTTTCAACATGGGCTGGTGGGGTTTCACGTTCCCGCTCGGGGTGTATGCGCTCAGTACGATTCTGATTGGGGAGGAATTGCCGTCGAAATTCTTCCGGATCTTGGGGACAGTCTTCGCTGTGGCGGTTATGTTGCTTTGGTGCTTGATAGCGGTGAGGACGGCGAGAGGCGCTTGGACCGGGAGATTGTTTCATGCGCCTTGTCTGGCGAACTTGAAGAAGGGGGAGTTGGTGGTTGAAGAGGAGAAAGGGGTTGTGAATGAGGATGATCGATAGGGTTAGGGTTGGGGTAGTGAAAATTTACAGCTCGGAGTACTCGTATATGATTGAAACTGTTCGACAGTCTCCAGCACATGAGGAAATTAAGATCAGGGACACCTTTGGAGTTGGAAGACCGGCTGTGTCGTGAATATCGCTAATACTCGCTGCTTCCGCCTGGCACGGGTCACTCAACTACAATCAGACCGTAGGGAAGCTTGATCCCCAGTCAGTATATGTAGAGCATGTACTTATATCTACTCCCACAGTCCAAGGACTGCCCAGCGTGGCTGTTGGCGTCACTGGATGCGAGAATCAACGCGCGATAAGTTGCCAATAGCATGGACTCAACCATGTTCATGACACTGGACTGTGATTTCCACCAGACAGAAGTGACGATGGACGTTGGCCAATGAATGAATAGTGCAAGAGAAACGATTCATAACCTCTTTTCATCTCCCTTTTGTACATTAATCCATCGATCATATGAGACCTCAGCCAAACAGCGAACTGAAAATCAGGAAAATCAAGCATACGCTATGCTGAAAGAGCAATTCCATCGACATCGTAATCAGACATTCTACCTCCCACCCATGCGAATGACGCCCGCAGCCATCAACTTCTGCACCTTCATTGCAATAGTAGGGTTCTTCATGTGATCCTGCAGTGCCGCGGGATCACCCTTAGCCTGCTGCAAGATGCTCTGCATGACAGGATCCTGCAGAATGGCCATGATGTCCGGATCCCGCTGGATGCGCTCCTGGGCCTGCTCATCTGTCTCGCCCTCACGGGCCGAGAATTGCGCCTGCAGAGCCTTCTGCTGCTGTTGCTCAATCTCGCGGGCGTTCTTACCATCAACGTCATGCTCCGAGGCTTCGGTGCACACGTCCAGACACTTGTTGAACTCCTTCATCAGGAAAAGAGCCTGTGCTTTGCGAAGGTAGGCGCGGATGAAGTTCTTGTCACGCTTGATCGCTTCGTCACAGTCAGCAACGGCAGAGGGGAGGGTGAGGAGCTTGATGAGACAGGCGGCGCGGTTGGAGAAGCCACGAGGGTCGTTAGGTGCCCGCTTGGTCATCTCCGTGTATGCTTCAACCGCAGCCGGCCAGTCGAGCTCCTTGAACTTCTGATTGCCCAACTCGCGGGCCTCCTCAGCCTTCGCTGGGTCGATGTAAGCGTCCCGCTCCGATGTGATCTTGGTCTTCTCAGCAGCGCGAAGCTTAGCGAGAATCTCGGGCGTGCGGTGCTCAGTCAGGGAGCGGTTGTAGTACTCAACGGCGTTGGTGTAGTCGCCCTGCTTCTCGTACGCGGAACCCATACGACCGAATGCCTTGGCGATGAGCTTGAAGTCGGCGTAGACCTCGCGGCCGTACTCAATGGCTTGCTTGCAGGTCTCGATGCAAGCGGCATAGTCGCCCTTTTCGAAGTGTGCGGCGGAGAGGTTGGTGAGGTATGTGATGTCCTTGTGCGTCTCCCAAGCCTTGGTGTAGTGTGCGATTGCCTGGTCAAAATTGCGCTTCTTGTAGTTCTCCGTGCCCAGCGCCTTCTCCGTGTCCGCCTCTGCCTTGGCCTGCTTCTTCGCAATCGCCTCCTCATCCTCGGGCTCCTCCTCTGGCTCAGGCTCGGGCGCCTTCTTTTCCTCCGTCTTCTTTGGCCGCGCATCTGGCATGGGTATGTCCTCTCCCTCGTTGTGCTCCTCCTGGAACTTCTTTGCGGCAGCGTCGGCATCGTTCGTCGGCGCAAAGCTCATGTCCACGCCCATCAGCACACCCATGACCGTCAGGAAGCGCGGATCCGAGAACATGTCCTGTTGCATCGCCTGTGGGTTGTTTTTCATGTTGGCCAACTTGTTCATAAACTCCGTGTCAGCCAGGAAGTGGCTGGTCTTCGGGTTGTTGGCGAGCTTGGTGTGTAGCTGCGGGTCGTTGAACATGTTGCCCAGCCCACCGCTAGGATCGACGCCATCTTGTCTCGCCTCCTGCTCGATGGCGCGATTGACAGCAGCGAGTCCACTCTTCGCCTGTGCGTTGTTGGCATCCAGCTTCAGCGCCTCCTCGAACGCCTGGACGGAGCCAATGAGGTCGCCGGTTCCGTGCAGAGCTGAGCCTTTCCGTCCCCAACCCTTGGACCAGTCGGCCTTGAGCTCTGTTGTCTTGGTGGCTGCTTCGAGAGCTGCTGGGTAGTCCTTGAGCGAAGCATATGCGCCGGAAAGGTTGGAGTAGAGAACGTGGTTGGAGGGGTCGACGGCAATGGCCTCGTTGAACTTCTCCCTGTGTTCCTCATCTGTCAGCCAATGTGCAAGACATTCGTCCGAGGGTCGGTACTTACGCAGCGCCTTTGAAGTCCTTTGCGGCAAACAGCGCATTGCCCTCTGCCTTCAACGCATCTGCGCTCGCCATGGTTGCGATGGGTTTTGATTGTTCAATGCGTGTGCGACTTGATTCGGAGGTGACTATGGGACCGAGAGAGTATTTGGGATCCTAGGAGTGTAATGCGGTTTCGTGAAAGGTGAAAGGTGACGATGGTGGAACTTATTATATCGAAGAAAGCTTTGATTCTATGCGGTTCGATGGCCCTCTATTCTACCAGCTCGAACGAGAACATAGCAAGCATTGCAGCCTCAGGCATTAACACAATCAGGAAACACCCGCTTTCAAGTCACGAAGGGCGCTCTCTCAACGTAGCAATGACCTTCAAGGGTACTGGAAGTCTGCATGTCGGCATAGTGGCCCATTTGATGGCGGAGAGGACAATACAAGCTCGCTGAAAGAATCTCATGTCGACAGCTCCAAGTAGCATTTGAACAAAAATCCCTGCAATTGGTATCTACTCGCTCGCTCGCTGCGGATATACACAGTCTCTTCGATCACATAATACAACAAAGACACTCATTCAGGCTCGCCCGTCTCCATCTCCGCTTGGATCTCCGATCCTTGAAAGACCTCCAAACTGCGCTCATACGCAGACATCAAGGAAGACGTGCTTCCACCCTCAAGATACCCGAGCGTCGAAGTACTTCCGCTTTTCGACAGAATCCTCTTACCACTAACTCTCCTCAACAGCGATCTTCCCAACGAAGACTTGCGACTCACATGCTGCGGCTCCTAACCAGTAGCCGAAGGCGTGACGCTCCTTTCTCGTCGACTCATCAACCGCCCAAAACTCTTGTGCTTGTCCCTCGCGGGGCTCTCGCTAGGCGCCATCATAGAGTTCGTATCAGCGGGCTGGAACGATGTCCGCACGGTAACAACTCCGGGGCCGACCTGGACCGCCTGCTCACCACCGCGAGATTGGTCGTTGAGGAAGAATGGTGCTTCGCCAAGAACCTCATCGCGACCGAAAGATTTGTCGTTCTTGACTACTACCTTGAACTGCGTCGCGGCGCTGCACTGCAGTCTCTTCTCGCCTTCGTAGGTTGCATCGCCATCCTTGGCTTTGACGGCTTTCGTATGGAAGAGCTCTTTCATGCCAGACTTGGTCTCGTAGTGAATGTGAACCTCAAGCTTGGAGTCGTGCTCGAAGCCAGAGGCGCTCAGGACACTAATGGCAGCACTGCCAGCTTCACCTGCAGCAGCCGGGCTTCCCGATACACCACTGAAGCTCGGCTGGCGACCATGAGGTGTCCTGGGAGTGGCGAGCTCAGTGGTATTCGCGACGTAACCGTCGATTGAAGTGTTGCCATTGGCGTGTCCATTCGATGTCTCTGGGCGGCCGTTCGCCGACTCCATACTGGTAGGCCGCATCTCGGTCAACCCAGCGGTGTCATCCTCGTTGAGCATTTCGTGGGCGCCGCTGGGTGTACGCTTGCTCTTGAAGCCGCGACCGACGAAGGAAGCTCCCTTGAACACATTGCCGCCCACAAAGGTACCGACCTTGCCAACGCCCTTAACGGGTGCTCCAATGATCTTTCCGGGTGCCGCAAATGTGCCCGAAAAGGTGGAAGAGCCCTGTCGGGAGCGAGTGATGTAGTCCGGCTTAAACACCATCTTTAGGCGGATTGATCCACTCTTGCCGTCAAGATTGAGAGTGACCTCTTGCGCCTGGAATGGCTCCAGGAGTTCCAGATTAATGGCTGCAGCGCCAAGGAAGTCGGCTTTGTCGCCAAAGTCCCAGTCGTACACATCCACCTTGAACTGTGCTGCTGTGCGGCTACGGATTGGAACCTCGAAATACTCGTTCCAAGCCGGATGCAAAGTCTTCTTCTGCTTGTTCGTCTTGTGCACTTCCTTGCCGTTGAGCGTGAACTTGCAATAGGGGTCCGAGTAGCCATTCCTGTCAGCTGCTGGCAGATCTGCAGCATCCAGGACTTCAACACGGAGGTTGCCTTGGTTGTTGAACGACTCGCTCGGGTCGAGCTGCATTTTGACCGGCAGGAAGCGCATCGATACAGTCACGTTGCTAGAGTGGCCATGCTCGTCCTTCATGGTGATGACTGTTGGCGTGTACAAACACCTCTTCAGGGTCTCGATCAGCGGCCCCGAGAGCTTGGTCTTGATCTCGCTGTCATGTTCATCCTTGACATCTCTGTCTGGCACCAATCGCAATGTGATGCGGGATAGGTCCAATTCGCGCACCATGGCATCTCCAGTCTCGTTAAAGGTCTGCTTTCGGGTCTTGATCTTGGCGCTGTGCCAAGCTGGGTACTTCATGTCGTCCATGAGAACCTCAAGACGGACTCCAGCATGAGCTAGGTCTCCCTCATGAATTGTGAAGACGATGAGACCGGATTCTGAAGCAACGTTAGCATATCCTCAGCCATCGATAAAACATCGCGGCTTGCTGACCATATTGCGTGAGATCATCCACACCGATTCTCACTTTAGGAACCTCGACCTGATGGACCTCTTCGGCCTCGGTCTGCTCCTGTTCGTTCTTATTGAGTGCCTTCCGCATCTCGACCTCCTCAGTCGTGGCACCTCGCAGGCTACTAATAGTACCAACAGTACTACTGCGCTCGAGACGTGGCACGGTCGGCGATGTTGGCGTAGGCGGCGCGGTGCTCTTGCGTGTGCTCTCTGCGCTAGCGCGGTCCTTGTCCTTGTCCTCATCCTCGGGATCAAGGACGCCGATAGTCGGGTAGAA
The DNA here is from genome assembly GCA_002116395.1 of Ramularia endophylla. Taxonomy (NCBI): domain Eukaryota; kingdom Fungi; phylum Ascomycota; class Dothideomycetes; order Mycosphaerellales; family Mycosphaerellaceae; genus Ramularia; species Ramularia endophylla. Next base: position 3,146 of record MWSQ01000421.1, on the reverse strand, counting down.
AGCAACAGTGAAGTTGAGTGTGCCTCTCGGATGGCCAGCACCGATGCGCACCTGCTGCGAGATGAGTTTGTTCTTGGTATCGCATGGTTCATACTCGCCGCTTGGGCCCTGTCGGACGTAGTCCTGAGCCGGGATTTCAATCTGACCCATGGTGCGATCCTTGCCAACATTCTCCTCGTCCATGACCTCAACAATTAGCTTTTCGCGAGTGGAATGCACTGGGACATAGAAGATCTCGTCCCATTCTGGGCTGAGATTATTTTTGAACGTGACCGTCCTGCCCTTCTGCACACCTGAGAGCATTACTCGGGCATATGGGTCTGACTTGCCCACGGTGTCCAGATTCTTCAAGTTCTCCGCTGATTTGAAGTGGAAACGCATGACACCGATGGGATCAATGTAACCATTACCTCCCGCGGCACCTGTGAGCGCGACGGGCTTCCATTGCAGTGTCATCTTTGCGCGACCGGTCTTGGCGCCTGCTAGGTTGTACCATTCCTGACCCTTCTCAGTCAACTCAAGCAGATCGTCCAGTTTGATCTGATATGAGGCCAGAATTGGGTCCGCAGCCAGGTCACGGTCGTCCTTGATTACCAGGCCCAACTTGGCCTTCTTGCGGTCAGTGATCAGCAACTCCTTGGATGCATTGGACCAGATGGGGTTGTTGGTGCGCTTGAGCTTTTGCGAGATTTGGACCTCCTTACCATTGAGCAAAAGCACGGCATATGGGTTGAGCTGACCGATCAAGGATTTGCTACCGTCCAGGTCTTTGGCTTGCTCGACAACAAATTTGGCAATACCAGTGGTGCTCTCTGGTGGTGGTTCCTGTATGCCGCCCTCAAGCTTGCGGCCTTCTAGAACAGGGAAGAAACGGATGTCAGCCTGTACATTTCCACGCGGTCTTCCATTGGCAAGAATCTCCAGTGCTTGGTTGGCGAACTCGGTCTCATGCTCCAATTGCTCAAGGTTGAATGTAGCTGTGCCCAATTCTTTGTCTTTACGGTACTCGTTATAGTCGAACAGGGAGATTGTTAGCGGCTCTTTCAAGCTGGTCAGAATCACATTCACAGTCTCGTTCCAGCGCGGATTCGCGTTCTCGTGCACGGTCTTGGTCTTGCCGAGAGCTTCCCGGTTATTGATCGAGACAACAGCATACGGATCAGGAGTACCGGAGAATTTGTCGGGATTCTTCAGGCCCTGCGCTCCGTGGAACTGGATCTGAAGCACGCCGATAGCCTGGTCAACAGGTGATCCAGCAAGCATCTTCGCAATTTCAATTGGGAACACGTTTGGATCGTACATCATCGGTGCCAGGTTGGAGTGAATCATTTCTTGAATGAAGCCTTCCAGACCTGGAATGAAGTTGATATCGAAGCCAAGGGTATCACCACCGAGCGGTTTGCACACATAGTCGAGATCTGGTCGTCCCAAGAAGCAGATTTCGACCCGATCAACGAATGGATACTGGAGCTGCAGCTTCATCTTGACGCGCATGGTGCCGGAGAAGGACATGTCTTCTACAATAACATCAAGACCCTTCGATATCATGGCCTTGCCAACGCGAATCTCCAGCACTAGCTTGGGGTTGATCTTGTTCTTGATCTGCTTCTTGGTCAAGTCCGCAACATCGTTCGGTGTGAAGCTGAACTTCCAGTCCATCATCACGATGTCGTCCTCTTGGCGCGGGTATGTTTTGACATGCTCCATGCGTGGTGGCTTCGTTCCTAGGGTAAAGGACTTCATGCGCATGCTATCGAGGAAAGCAGGTGTAGAAGTGCTAAGAACCTGGTCAACCGTGCCAATGATGGTCTGGCAGAGGATGGGAGCGTAGATGGGCCAGAACTTGGCCATGAAATTGTTCATCCAGTCCAACGACTCAACCTCCGTTTCCAGCCGGTTCTTGGCGAGCTCGCGGTTCACATCGTCGCGGAAGTTGCGTCTCACGCGGCGAATCGATGTTCTGTAGTATGTTCCGCAGGCCGCCATAATGATGAACACCCATCCAAGACCGCCTCCCAAGGTAGCCACTGTCCAGGAGGAGAGACAAGCGAAGATGATGATTCCCGTGTTGTGGTACCAATCTCCGAAGAACTTATCGTCGAGCTTGCTCTCGAGCAAAGTCTGGTGATCGATCAACGTTCCCTCGTCGTCCTTCTCTCCTGGGTTGCCAAATCTAGGCGCCCAGCCAACTTTCCCAAACTCGTCCTCGCTGTCGTGGGCAGCTGACACAGTCCCATTAGGCTGCTGCTGCTCCTTCTGCGCGAGGGAGGTGGTATTGATTGCGCCGGCTTTGCTCGGTGGTGGAAGGTCGTAGCCGGCGTCTGGTCCATCGTCTGCGTCCGTAGCCAGTGCCGCGGTCTTGTGTTTCCGATGCAGCTTTGGGCCAGCTCGCTGCGAGACTTGTCAGTAGAATATCCATGGTATGGCATCTTCCAGACCCCTAAGCTCACCTCTTTGGCTTGTGCAGCCTTCTCTTCTGGACTTGCGTCTGGATCGAATGTGAAGGCCGCTGCACCGCCCGCACGAGCGTGATCTACCATGGCTTTTTCGGCATCGTCAGCGGTGATGTTGCTGCCTGGATCTCGGGCAGCTTCAGCAACACCCGCTGCCTTGAGCTCATGCTCGTTTGCCGCAGTGCCCGGCATGCTGGCCATGACTTCGGTATAATTTGAAATACTGCGGTTTCTGTCGGCGTCGGGCAGCCTGGCTGGCAAGCAGCTGTCGAGCTCAGCCGAGCTATCAGAACTGTCGCCGCTCAATGCAGGTCAGCCGTTTCGATTACAACAATGTGACGCGGTCGCCGTCTTGTGTGCGTGGTGGTGATGTGGTGAGCAGGGCAGCGAAAAGAGCGTGTGAGTGTTCAGAGAGACAAGGAGAGGGTTACGTTGTGCCGAGTTGTGGGTTGTGAGGTGAATCTCTGGTTGCGCAGCTTGGATGAGCTACCTTATGGCGGCCTATCTAGTGCGACTAGACCCTCTTTGCTTCGGTTTAAGCAACAACGACTCTAAGGCCTAAGGCATCTACATCACAGTTTAACTAATGCCTAATCCGTATATAGCGCCGAGTTTCGGGGATAAGCTTACACCTTTCGGGGATAGACTCGTACTAGGTCTAAAAAGCCTAATTTACCGGCTAATTAGAGTACG
>MWSQ01000418.1:0-31735 GCA_002116395.1 Ramularia endophylla | reverse complement strand
GTATATAAGACTCGGACCTGAGCGAAAAAAAACAAATACAACGCCCAAAGTCCAAGTCAAGCACGCAACAGCACCGATTCCCACTCAAACAGGCAGCAACGACCCCACCGACGTCATTGCCCCTGCCATGTACCCCAGAAAGCTAGCGACCATTGCGAAGAGCCAGTACGGATTCGTGAGCAGCCCAGTCCCTCCCTGCGTGCCAGCAATCATACCACTCGGCCATCCGTGTTATTGGATGAAGAACCTTGATTTATCATAATATATATATCATTGAAGCATGCTAGAAATGCTTTTGAACGATAAAAGCCTCGAGACTCACATTTCACCGCAAACGAGATCGATTACCCCTTTAGGTAAAATTGCCTTTCTAGGTAAGTTCGACATTGGGCTCGTATAGCATCTGAACGCAGTGTGGATTTCGCCTTTCCCGCTCCGTTGGATTGACTCCCTTCTCTGCTAGGCTGCGGGTCTCTGGACGTTGCATTTCGCTCTAATGCGTCGAGACACTACCTGTCTGTCTCCGTTAGTATGACTCCCTACTCTGCTAGGCTGCGGGTCTCTAGACGTTGCATTTCACTCTAATGCGTCGAGACACTACCTGTCTGTCTCCACTGGATTTACTGCCTACTCTGCTAGGCTGTGGGTCTTTGGACGCCGAATTTCAATCCGATGCGTCGAGATGCTACATACCCACGCCTCAAAGCATTGACTACCTAATATTGGCAGCCCAGTTTGTCATCTCTTATGATTAGACCTGCGCAGTTGGTCTGTAGATTGCGCACGAAGACAGAGCCGAATTTGAACATCCTCGACGTCATTCCAATGGCTTTGGTCAATCTGATTCAGAACTACATGCACATGTACATGTGCTTCCACGATGTCGTGAAGTGGGAGCGTAACAGCAGCCATTGAAGTTAATCGGTCCGGAGCACGGTATTGGAGAAAATGTCCAAAGCCAAGCAGCAGGCCTACCAAAGTTCGAACTCTTCTTTGCATCAATAAAAGACGCGAAATACTAAGCCCAAGTTTCCAGATGCCCAAGGCCAACCATCCTCGGGCTCGTTCGCCTGGGGATTTCTGCTCGGCCAGCTGACTCTCGCCTTGATTCTCTTCATCTTCACCAAGTTCTTCATTTTTGGTGAAGGTCCGTCAGCCGACGAGAGAGCCTCCGCACGCGCCGCCGCCCGCCGTAATCGCACTTTATCGCACACTCGGCAACGCACACTCTCCACGGCACTCCGACCTCGATCCAGCCATGTAGCCTCGGTATTGAAGCCACGGACAGATGGTGGCCTCACAGTTCAGAAGATCTTAGAAAAGACATACTACAATGTCCACGGCCATCAACCAGAGAGTCTGGACTGGTTCAATGTGCTTATAGCACAGACAATCGCACAGCTGAGAGCGGACGCGCAGGAGGATGAAGCTGTTCTGGGCAGTCTCAACCAGGTCCTCAATGGACCAGGAAAGCCGAGCTTTGTGGACGAGATCAAAGTCACCGAGATCAGCCTGGGAGACGAATTCCCAATCTTCAGCAATTGCAGGGTCATACCCGTGGATGAGAATGGTGTGCCACTGAAAGAACTCACTGGACAACGCGGAGAGCGACTGCAGGCGAGGATGGATGTGGATTTGAGTGATGTGGTGACGCTGGGTATCGAGACAAAGCTCGTGCTGAACTACCCCAAGCCCTTCGTTATGGTGCTCCCGGTAGCATTAGCAGTCAGCGTTGTGAGGTTTTCAGGAACTCTCAGTCTAAGTTTCTCACCCTCCTCGCAAGAGAGCAACGAGGGCCACCCTCTCAACCCTACCGGTCATTCGCCAACTACGCTCACCTTCACATTTTTAGACGACTATCGGCTGGACCTGAGCGTGCATTCGCTGATTGGTAGTCGAGCTAGACTACAGGATGTGCCGAAGATTGCACAGCTCGTAGAAGGAAGAATACATCAGTGGTTTGATGAGAGATGTGTGGAGCCACGCTTCCAGCAAATAGTTCTACCGAGTTTGTGGCCACGGAAGAGAAACACACGCGGTGGAGCAGATGATGAGACTGTCGTGGACGATAGTCTCAGCTCGAATCAGAGGGACGCGAGCTCAAAGGATCAACTCCCCCCTCTCAGTGTGCCGAAGACGGCGAGGACTGCAAGCACGCCTGCTGATCTGAACCAAGCAAGCAAAGCTATTGGTCGGGAAACAACTGCCGAGCAAAGGACACGGGACTGGGCAGCGCAACATGCTGGCACGGCCTCTAAACAGAAGTCCGAGATGACTGAGCTTGAGAAGGCCGGCCAAGAAATGCGCGACGCGGATGAACGAGCAAGGAAGAAAGAACAGAGTCGAGCCAGAGCGACTGCTACTGGTAGAGACAGTAGCGATGCACGCATGCGCACTATTCGGGAGACGAGCTATGAAGGTGCGCCATCAGCGGGGATTCGGGCAAACTCGTAGCTGTTTGGGTATGCGGGAAGTACCTGTCGATTAGCAAGGCGTTGGTGGAGTTATGAACATGTCAGAATTCAACTGCTCGGGTTCGTTACCCATACACATACAACTATGGTATTGGAAGTGGCCGGGTATTGGGCTGTGGCGTGTTTCCTTGGGAATCGCCAGAACCGCAAAGACCAACAAGAATCGAATATGGCTTTTGCGTTGTCTGCAGCCTCTGGACATCATCACGACCGGGCAGACGATACCTAGACCGGCTGGAAGAGAAAGTCCCCTAATCGTCCTCGTCGTTGAGTATCCACATTGGATGTGACAGCTCAGGACCCCAACGCGCCAAAGAAATCCTCAACTTCTCAGCCTTCACTGCAGCCCTACACAGCAGCCAATGCTTTTGCCTGCAAATCCTCAGAACGCTAACACTCCCGAATGCAAGGATGAAAGACAAGACGAGCATCGTGGCATCGAATACTGGCCTCAGCTTTGACTGTTCAATTCATCTCCACGTATCGGAGAAGCACTAGAAGTCAATAGGCCTCCAGCTTAGCAGAGATCTTGACCAACACAGGCTGGATGTGCGACATGGCCGTAGCTCCGCTCTCAAGAGGATTCCCACTCGATGCATGAAGGAGCTTCAAAACACTTGTAGATCCATTTCACATCGATATTCACGCCTTTCACGCCTTGCCGCCGAACGCCCAACGCCTTTGGTGGAGTTTCGCTCAACGTCTCGGCTCCCAATCTGGCAAGTTGAAGCATCTTCAAAGTGACTCTCGAAGATTTTGTTGTTTTTGAGACTGTTAGAGACCTTTGGACTAGCACGGTCGATCGTCACATGGTAGAGAGTCGAAAATTATTTTGCAGCGTTGCCAATAAAAACCACCATCACAGCAGCATATGCAGCCGTAGCTGCGACCACATTCTCTTTGGAGACGCTCGTCAATGCCACAAAATTCGCAAATACAATCGTGGCCACGCTCACGCATATAAGCCTTGCCGTCATACTAGTGGCAAAAACCATAATAATCATTGGCACCAGTATGCTTGCTCCACCTGCCAATCCCACGAGAATTCTGTCCACAGTCATAGAGAGGTTCCCAAATCGCTCCTTCAGTAAGTTAGCGACATCCCGTTTGAACAGAGCGCCTACTGTCGTTAGCAATGTCCCTAGAGCTGTCGAGAGCAACGTACCAAGGAGAACAAGCAACCAATTGTGTCTCAAACTCTCGTATATCTCGTCCACGTCCCTTGTTCTTTCCACGCGGCGTCTCACGCCATGTAGTGCCTTCCCGTTGCTGTCGTCGTCGTCTTCGAACGCGCGATCGCGATTCTCCATTGTCTCGAGCGCTTTGATCATGCGGGCTGTAATTAGAGGCTATTAGCGAGAGCGCTCGATAGCGGAGAGTGTGATATGCATACTGTACTGCAACAGCAACTCTGAAATGCCGCCCGGAATCCCGTTGTTTCCGTTTTCGACGCTCTCATCAAGGATGGCCGAAATCCGCCCCTCAAGGTCCTTGATGCAGGCAATGAGGCATGGCTCGAAACCAGAGAAGCGCAATTCACCCGATTCATGAGAGTGCTGAGATGAGCTCCATAGTGAGATGCTGTCTGGTTTCGTGGTTGCCATTGAAGAAGAGCTTTTGGATGGATAAGGTATGTTTGTTGAAGCTTGACTCGGGAGTTTGCGGAAAGAAAGCACCTTTAAGTAGGCCTACTACGGGGTGGTAGTAGTGCTTTCCATTTGTGAAGCTTGGAACGAGATTCGACCAGGTTACCGCTGCCGTTTGGAGACCAGCCACCACATGGGAGGTATGTCCGACAGCAGATTCTACATAGGTAGCTGTCAAAATGAGAATCATTCGAATGACAGCTTTGTGATTTACGGTCTGAACAGTGCTCTCTCGACATAATCCTCGATTTTGGAACCACTAAGAGCCTTTGCATTGGCAGAGTCGATCGTTCCCTAGTAGAGAGACCAGATCGAATTAGCAACTTCAGTCAAAATGAGAATTATTCAAACGACAACTTTGTTATTGAATTTTTGTTTACCGTCTGTTTGAATAGTGCTCTCTCGAAATCATCCTCGCTTTTTGAACTACTAAGAGCCTTTGCATTGGCAGAGTCGATTGTTCCCTGACAGAGAGCTGTCTCCTTTTCCTCCCGCTGGTTTCGCTCGGTCGGAGACTATCGCGCAGAACTCAGGGTCCGACAGGAGAAATCTGAGCTGCGGCCAAAGAAGGAGGCAGGGCGCTCCGCAGAGCGCTTCTTCCCCAACTTGTTAGATAAAGGAAGGTACAGACCATATCGGAGTAGCGCCTAGGAAGGAGGTAGCGATATCTCTTGACAGAAGAGTGAACAAAACAAGTCCCGGGCTCATTCGATTTACAGAGGATATGGTTACAGATTCCACCCTTTGTTTTTGACTGCCCCTTCGATCCCTTTGACAGAGAAATGGAAGTCTTGCTGGGGGCATGTCCACTAGCGCGACACTAGTGCGGTCTGCAGAAGTGAATCCTTAAAGGCAAGAACAACGCCCTGCAAACTGACCCGCCCTCATTCCTACACAGATTGCAATCATCGTGATCTCGGAAAGACATACCGCTTCACATTAGCGTATAGAGATCCTGATGTTCAATTGATATTGAACAGTTTACATCGCCCTCGTCCTCTCTCCACCCATCTGTTTCTCCAACTCTCACGCTTATCAACTCCCTTAGAGTCTGTTGCTCTGCACCTCTTTCGTCTTTCGTCGTCATAGTATACCATCAGCGACAAGCAAGCAGCACAAACTACTCCGAGCAAATTTCCAGGTCATACCGATCGCGCCTCCAACGCCATACGGGTAAAGCTGACCAGATATGATGCGCCCAGCCAAAACAAAAGAGCAGCTTAGACACAAACGCAATGCTAAAAGCAATCTTCAATTCATCCTTCCAATCAATCTTTCAAATCTTCACTTCTTTCATGTCATCCTCGATTGATGCTCCGCCCTTGACATCCCTCACCGGCGAACTCTCCTCATCGCTACTGCTGAGAATGTTGTTTGCCAGTCGACTCCGTGGAAAGCCTGTACCGCTCTCTCTTCGATCCTCATAATCGTTCGGATTAGGCGTATCGATTTCGGGCACAAGCTTTTGACCTTTGCTAGCGGTCGCTGAAGCAGGCGTGTCAATGCCAGAGATGAGCTTTTCGCTTGTTGTTCGCGAAAGGTCGAAAGATGTGTCGACGGTCAGCGGCTGTACGGGAGAGGCTTCCTCCGTGACTCGGGCCAGCGGACTGCCGACCAGACCACGCGGACTTGAGGTGGAATGTGCAGGTGCTTTGCCGTTCGAGAAGCGTTGTGGCGAGCGGCCTCGGTCTTCTCCCGTGGGAGACCCGTATGGTGAGAATCCGTTCTGTGCAGGCGAGACGTTGCTGTTGACACGCAGAGGCCGTTTTTGTGGCTTCCGGCGGCCATACTTCTGGTCGGATCGCCAACGGAGTATGTCAATGTATGCAGGTTCTACGCCTTGCTGTTTGAATTCGCGCAGCTTCAACTCTTTCGTGTCCTCGTCAATCCACCATTTGTCTGTGCTCATATCGTCGGCGAGGGTGGCGAGGAAGGCGGCCCAGGAGCGCGAGATGACATATTTGCAGTCGTAGTCGCGGCCCATGAGGATGACCTGTCCCCATTTTCCAGCGGGTCCAGGCGCGAGGTCGATGGCGATATTGTTGCCGCCCCAGTCGCGGGCGAGAGGAATCCAGGCAGGGTGCGCGTATGCTTTTTGGATGGCGTTTGGAGGCTGTGAGTCCTGCTTGTCCAGCAAATCAGCGCGCCACTGCGGATTGGTGTTGCTGTTGGACTGGGCCTGTGCGACGGGGACTGCGGAGGATGACGACCCAGCGAATGCCTTCAGCGGCGCCTGGGGAATCTCAAAGGTGCGCGAATCGGTCAAGTACTGCTCGTTGACTGTGCGCCATTGCTGCCATTCCTGCATAATCTCCTCGCAGTCCAGCAGCATGCAGCCAAATACAACCCCTGTGGGCTGTCCTCCGCGCTCCTGACCGTCGTGGATTTGAAGAGACTCCCGCACCTCAATCGGCAGAGTGCAGTCCAGTTCGTGCTCCAGCTCGTTGACGTCGTTGTGTGTCGCAGCCTCGCCAAGATTCTCAAACACTTCCTCGTAATTGTCCTCCAGCCAGCGGTCGATGCGTTTCCACGAGTGTCGGACAGGCGGCGGCGGTGGCAGGCCGTCATCGAAACTCTGCATCTGAATCTCGCCGACGCCAACGCTTTGCATCTCCGCCTTCCCGCCGCTATTGCTCTGCAGGCTGCGGCGGACCGGAGACTGGTACCCAGGACTCGACGTACCATTGGCGGCGCTTCCATGGCTGACGAAGCCGCCGCCAGACTCCAGATCGAGGTCCAGGCGCGAGTCAAGGGCGGCATTGAGGTTGCCGGACGACGCGCTGGGTCCGGAACGCGACTGCGACAGCGGCTGATGCTGACTGTTGCGGTATGGTGAGTCGGGGCCGGCGTGGCGGTCATTCGAGGTCATTGTGTGCCAGAAGGAGCGCCATTGCGCCGTGATTCTGATGCCAATTCATTAGTACATGGGGCAATACGAGGCAGTTGCAGCTGCAGTGCCGGGGCCATGGCACCTACGCGGACGCCATCGTCGGCAGACGGATTGAGAGTACAAGTCGGCGGTAGGGACTGTGGTGGGGGTGCGGGGCGGATAATGGAAGCCACGGACGTGCTGGGAGAGAGGCGAGGATGTCGTTTGGAGCACGAAGCGGATTCGACGACTCTCAAGAAGTATCAAGGTTTGAACAAGCAGGGAGGGACGCTGTGACGTTTCCACCTCCGCCCCTGATTTCTGCGAGCTGAACAGGGTGCGCCGTTCAAGCGTTTCGGCCGATGCGGAGGGAAAAAACGTGGCGCTGCTTCTTTGTGGCCGTTGGGGATGGAAATAGATATGTGTGTCTGTGATCCGCCGTCAAATGTGCGCGGGTTGCTGCTGTGTGCTGCTTTGTTGTCACGAGTATAGTAGACAAACAACAACCATCAATCTTCATGGCGGCGCCTCCTTCTTGCCCTGCAGCGGCAACAGCGGGCTCCCTACGCAACAGGTACAAGCGCCTAATTCGATGAGTACATGTGGTACTGCTCTTACAGCTTGTGTACCTGACTCTCTCATCAGTTGATGTTGGTCTCATCTACCTACTGCTCATTGCTTTCCTTCCGCTGCCTCACAATCTCTGTACCTTTTACAAATACTGCATCTGCCGGTGCGGTATAGTTGTCCGGCGAGATCTCGGCATAAATTTAAAACTTGGAACACTTGCTCAATGCTGATTAGGTTACGAGTATACGAGGCAGAACTAATCGATATCTGAGGTTAGCTACCCGAGGGACCGTATTATCCAACACGTTGGTCGATAATGACGAGCTCAATTCCTTTCCAAATTTCCTCTTTTCACTCCTTCACCTGCTCTCCATTACCAAGTGGGAAGGCATCCCAAGAGTCTGACTTTCTTTATATCAATATTGGAAAATCTCATGGCCTGCATTCTGCAGCCTACCGAAGTGCCTCACCGCACTGTAGAGATGGTCTGAAATGGACAGCATAACAATGGACGGGCTCATCTACCACGCAACAGCGCAGCTTGCCGGCGCTTAATCCGGCCCAATGGATCATTGACCATGAGGAGACACAATAATCGTCCTCGCGAAGAATGATCGCGAAGAATGAGATGAATTCTTTTGCTAGATTCCTCCAGCCTAGCATAGTCTCTTTCTCTACAACGAAGATACCGTGAAATGAATCGGGACAAGCGGACCATGCCGAAAAATTAAACAGCTTCCAGAATGGAATGTTGAATAATCGATATCTCACACCAAGATCAACGCACGTTACGCTCTCCAAAGGCATGCCCAGAATGATGTAACTCGCAACCGCCAGACTGCTATGGTCCTGCTCTACACCACGGACAGTTTTCAACCGGATGGAATCTACAGACCATGTATTCAATCACGGAGGTCCCTGAATAACTTACGCGCCATATCGACTCGACCAGGAACCCCGCTCTTTCAAAAGAAGAATAAATTTCGTACAGTCAGAGTCCTTCGGCCTAGCACAGTAGCTTGCCATATCGCTGAGGTGCTTTGCATCCGGATGAGTGTACTTATGTTGAGACACCTCACGTAGCTCCTATCACGCAGCTTTTTGGACAAGTGGCCACCCCTAAAGAGGATTGCCTCGAAAAGGTTGAGAACTTGACTCTCTAAGAGGGAGTTGGGTGTCATACGGCTAGAACCCTCCAGCTTTGCAGGGTGCCTAGATTCTTTGCCGAAAGACCGGTTCTCAAACGAATGGAACGGCAGGAATATCATCGGTCACGCACCTGGTCCGATGTGGTGTACATTCACCTAGCTCCCTTGACTCAATTGACACCCCTCTGGCCATTCGCCGTTGATGGATGCGAGAACTCCGCTCTCAAAACACACTGGATCTATTGTACGTCCAGGAACCTCCTGCCTAGCAGAGCGCCTGCTCTCATTGCCGAGAGACTCGGATTCAAACGGATCAGGGCGGCAAGAACAGTAATCCCGCACATTTCTCAGGTGGCCTACTATAACGCATTCTGATCATTTGGTTGATGTCTTTTATCCTCCTCAATCTGAGAAATTCGCTCTCCACGACGGACACTGGTATGATACGGCCAGGATTCTCCAGCCTAGCAGGGCGTCTGGAAATATCACAGAGACACGCTGAGACAAAGATTTAACGCAAACTTTTCATACAGAAACACTTCATAAACTACTTTTACAACGCTTCTCGCAGACAAAACACACCAAACCCTCAAGTACGCGCAATGCGAGGTGGCTTGCAGAGCCAGTCCATGATGTCGGGGCGGCCACGACGCACCAGCATCTCGTCTCTCGCAAGGCGGAACTTCTGGATCTGCGGGAGCAGACCCAAGCCCTCCTTGAAGGACGCCTCCCCACGCAAGGCAGGGTCCACAGCCAGCAGACTCTTGACCACCTCCATCAGGCCTGGAGTGTCGTAGTTGCGCGACACTTTGATGTCGTCAGGGTCCTTTCCGATGGCACGGTTGAGCTTCTCGTTAGCGGAGAGCTTGTACATGATCTGGCCGAGGGCGTACATGTCCACGGCTTGAGTACGGCCATCCAGGAAGGCGCGGTAGGCTCTGAAGTTCCTCGGGTCGTCGTAGTCCAGGCCGGTATAGTGATGGATCTCCTCAGGGGCGTGGAAGTCCCAAGTGCCAACGCCGATCTTGTTGTTGGAGGAGCCAACGAGGACAGCGGTTCCCCAGTCGCCGAGAACGATAGTTGGAAGGCCGGTCTTGATAGCCTCGGGTGTATCCCAGCGCAGGAAAGTGTTGTCCTCCTTGACGTCGCCATGGATCATGGGCTTCTGGTCTTCCATCTTCTCGTACTTGCCATCGCCAACGTGGAGCAATCCGTTGTGGGTGTAAGCTAGGAGGTCCATCAACTCGATCAGAATGTGAAGGAGGAATGGCTCCTGGACGTATTGACGACGCTTGTTGCGGGTGTAGTCAATCTGGCCGACAAGGTCACCAGCGTTGCAGTAGGCGAACCGCATGAAGAAGCGTCCTGGATCGACGCCCTCATGGACTTCTAGGACTTGAGTGATACCTGGGTGCGGCTTGATGTGCTGGAGAAGTGCGCGGGCCTCATTCGGGTAGTGCCAGGTGATGCTATCGCTGGACTTGAGATCGCGGTAATTCTTGACGCGGAGTGAGTACGTGTACTTCACGATGGACCGTACAGCAGTGTCCCTGCACTGTGTGAGGTAGACTTCAGCCTCGCTGGCATCGCCGAACTCGTGGATAGTCTCATGCGCGCCATCGTGGTCGAAGCCGGTGGTTCTGTCGAAGTAGTCTTCTGGCCTCTGATCAACAACGTTAGTCGCGAGCTCAAGGCGGCATCGAAGGCGGTGTGAGGAATTCAATCTCTCTACTTACCATTCTGTCACCATCGTGGAAGACGTCGCCGCTAGCGGACTTGGAGCGGCCGGTGGGCTCCTTGTTCGGGGTGTGGAGGCGGCCCCGAGTCTTCTCGACGGTCTGTCTGATCCGAAGCATATATGCCTGCACCTCCTCGTTCTGCATGATGGCTGATGGTATGGGGTATGGTGTTCAGTTGAGGGTCGATTGTCGTGCTGCTTGAAGCAGTAATGGTATCGGTTGACTGCTTGGAGGCTGTCGGTGGTGTTGCGCGTGCAGCAACTCGAGTGCCTTCGAAGGAGGTTGTGTTGTAGCCGCGGCGGTCAATCTAGATGTTGGAAACTCGAGGAGTGTCCGAAAATGGTGTCGTGGTGTTTGAGGCGGTGGCAGTAGGCGTTCAGCTGGCTCGAGGCGATTCAGCTGGCTTGAGGCGATGAAGCGGCGTTGTCAATGGATCTTGCGGACTGGCAGCGGTGCGACAAGGCTCAGCTGCTTGATGGATGAGAGGCTTCGAGGAAGAGGATGATGTTGTGAAGTTGAAGGCAATGAAGGTCGGGCTCTAGTTGCTCGAGGGCTGTCACAAGAAGGTGCTGGTCGCTGGCGGCGGTGTTGTTAGGCGTTCAGCTTCTCGATATCAGTTGAGGTCAGCGGCGCTGATACAGTGTAGCTGACGGCGATGAGGCTATCGTTCGGCTTCTTGCGCGCTATCAAGCCGGAGAGGAGCGTAGTGTGATGGTGCGGCTGTAGAGCGGTGAAAGTGGAATGTCTGTCGACGGTGAGAGAGGCTGCTGTAAGCTGGCGGTGATGAACGCGGACGTTCAGCTGCTCAAGACTGTCCAACGGCGGATGCGGTGCTGGAGGCAGCAGGCAGCTCTACGGTTGGCGTGCGTGTAGTTGAGCACTGTGCTGCTGAGCGTGAGAGGACTTGAAGGGTGATGGCGTTGGTCTGAAGCGTGTTGAACGAGGAAGACAAACGGTGGTGTGGTGGTGGAAGAGAAGCGTGGAAGGAGAGGAAGCGGAAGACGTGTTTACGAGCTTCTGCACGCGGCGGAGCTTGGAGTAGGAGCGGGAGCGGGAATGTCATTGCTGAGCACAGCAGACGGCTCACTCAGCAGTCGAGTGAATATCTTCCATCTTCTGAGAAGTGTCCCCGCGAAGGCTATTCACTGAGAGCTTTCCTAGCCAGGTATGGAGCCCTGCTTCATCCACCGCAGCAACATACCTGACCCTAGAAGCGGAAGATGTCTTTCGAGGCGTTGGCGGAGCTGTGGACCAGGTCGCGGAGGAGAATTGCTTAGACCACGCCCATATCGACAGCTCCTCGTCTACAAAATCTTCGCACATCATCCACCACAGATCTTCTCTACCATCAGAGCTGAAAGGCCCCGCTCTCCGATGAGAACCTCTTTGCTTACAATGTCATTGAACGGCTCGGGTGGTACACAATGGTATTGTTGCGGGTGCTACCAGAGAACACAGGATTCTGCTCTGCCCTGTCACGCTCACTTTTGCAAGCCCATACATATTCATCACTTTGAGGCGCGTGCGAAATGATGCCCGGGCTCAAAGCTTGAAGCCGTTCTCTTCATGTGGCCGCTGCTGTGCTGATCGGAGACCACTAGATACTTTGCCAAAGCCGCTCGAGGCCTCAGTCCAGCCTACGATCTCTACGAAGAGTCAACTAGGGCTTCGCCGTACCGCGCGCCATCGATCCCCAATGTCGACGACCCACGAGTACAGGTCACCAAGTATGTTTCGACGCTCCACGACGTGGGAAAAACTCATCATTCATACTAGAGCTGAGCAGAGCTAGGTCCATACACAATACCCTCCGGGCCTCGAGCCGCCTCCCTCTTCCGCGCCATAGCCTTCACTGCACCATCTGCAGGCTGGTAGTGATCCAGAAGCACGATGAAAAACCCTTGTGTCCGTTGATATTGCAACTCTGCCGGCTGGAAATTCCGGCTCTCGATCGTGAACCTCCTTGTTTAGGTCTGGAATCGCATGCGTGGTCCGCTTCTTCGTGAGACAAGCTGCAGTCATCGGACGTTGAAACGACTCAGACCACGCTCTGGACAAGCTGGCTAAAGATGCATACCCTTTCGAATCACATTCTCTGCGCGCTTCCACCGACACTTATTAGATGAGAAAGCCGGGAGCCGTGATGCATCTGAACTACTCGAGACACGAGGGATTGGTGCGCTCATGTCTTGGAACTGGGACATCTTCAAGGTGGTAGTTGCTGAGAATATATGAAGTACATCCTAGCAGCGACTCCACAGTACACGCGAAGGCCCATGTGCGACTAACGCTTGGTTCATTCGAATCACACTCCGTTGACCATCTAACAGCCATCAACCTAGACTCCAAGCATGGTCGCCTATTCCACCACCTCAAATCGCGTGTCACGCTCATCCATAATGCTGGAGTTGAAAGGATTGATAAGCAAAAGTGAGTATGCTCTCGAAGTTCACATGTGACTCTGCAGTATCTCACGATTGTATCGTTGCCGGCCAGACCGGTTCTCAGCTTCGAAGACGCCATTGCTCTTCCAACTCTCCGCGAACCATTTGTTGTACCACCGCCAGCCAGGGCAAGAATTTCACGCAGAACGCGGCGAAACGAAGAGCTGACCGCATGATGGTCTAGGCTTTGAGCATCTTTCTCGTCCGAATGAAAGCATCCGGCTTGTCCAAGGCTCATTGCTGAATACAGAGTCCTGAATTGCCAATTGGTCAGTCGCCCCAGCTCAAGAAGGTCCCAAGGCTCGCGCACCGGACAGCTGCTCCCTTCGAGTCTTTCGCTTGCTTCATTCGTTGCCTCCAAGGGTTCATTCTGAGCCTTCAATACGTTATTGCTGGTCGATGTTCCCCCGGTTCGTTTTGGCCTCGTGAGATTACCAGGCTCTGACAACTGACTTCTCGGCGAGAGTCTGGTCTGCTTCGTCTTGTCTACAGAAGACTAGTCCAGCTCTCTCATCGCATCCTAGCTGACCGACTTTACCGCAATTCATCCACAGTCGTGGCTTCTGTCGGGAACCCAAGTATGCATCGTCGACGGGGGTATTTCCCGCAAGAGTCTCCATCCGCCGTGGTTCAATCGACTTCGCCAAGAGTACCGGGGTGTGTTTCGCTCGACAAGCAACGATATTGTGTTCACACAGCCGGTTTGAACATCTCCCTCTTCGCCCTGTTGAAACAAAACACACAGGTTACCATGATCTTGACAATACTGGCCAGCAGTATCGTGAGACCTGTGCTCACGTATCGATATGCAGGCGCGCCGATGAAGCTCCCGACGACAAGCGTGATTAAGAACGCAACTCTTCGATTTCTTCCTCTCCCGTGTTCATCTGCCACAGGAACAAAGAAGTTCGGGTCAACAAACAGATCAACGTATGCGGCCGTCGCCTGTGTAGTTGGTATCTCCGGCATGCCCAATTGGCGACTCATTGCAACTTGCATCCCACTTGCAAAAGCCAGCAAAGCGATAGTAACCAGAATCACAGGAGAATTATTTCCGTTCTTGGTATCGAGATAGCCTCCAGTACGATCCGAGAGGTTCACAATGGCGGCAGCGAGGAACATGCACGTCTGTGCGACGTTACTGACGAGGAGCCATCCGCGGACAAACTTGCACTTAAGGTAATTGGCGAGCTGGCCGGCACAAAAGACACCAAAACAAAAGCAACCAAGACTCGTGCCCACATGTGCTGCAGGGATCAAAAAGTCGCTTTCCTGGCGAGTTCCCACCAGAGAGAAGGCTGTAATGGCGAAGAGGACCGTGTTGCCGGTTTGGTTAGATACGACTGACGAAATTGTTAGTTCGGTTTGAGAGAAGGTGTTGATCTCAAACTCACAGCAATGAAACTTCGGGAAGGAAACGGCGTCTATAATGCCCGTGGACAGCGCCAGAGCGGTGAGTTCAAACTCAAGCAGATGCTGATCGTTGTCGATAGGTGCCTGGAGCCAAGAGTGTAATCGTGTCGTCCATGTTGACTTGGGTGGCAAGCGTTCAGCGGTCAATGCCGACAGAGTCGACTCCAATTTGATCTCGTCTTCCATACCGGCAAACAAGCTGTCCGGCAATGTCTTGTGTCCCACAGAAGAAATCGATCGCTGGCACAAGAACGTAACGTTTCTCGAAGAAGCGGTGTTTGGGCCGGAATCTGGGTACGCGGGTGAGGTCAAGACTATATTTTGGAGCATCATCAAGATTTAAGCTAAGATCTCCTTAGGCTAGCCTTTCTCTGCGTTGTCCAAATGCGATCTAGGAGGATCAAAAGGCTTGATCCGCATCGATTATCCGACAGTGCACTGTTCCGGTTTGCTTTAGCAAGAAAGTTTCCTTTGCGTCGAATCTGCTCCTCTTCTTCGACCCAATGCTAGTCGAGAGGCTGCTAACGCCATCGCTTTGCTTTGTCCAAAGTGCTACAGCACTGTCCTCTTTAGCTGCTTCGTGTCTTTGCGCCTTTGGTAGCTGCGAAATGGAATGGAAAGTCTTGTAAGAAGGGGCACTCTGTGGGGCGTTTGTGAATCGTGTCGATCTGTCCGGCAAAAGGCTCCAGCGTCATGTTGAGCGTCATAGCACTTACTTCCAACGTCGGCCTGAAACAAGAGTAAAGTACTTGTACAACAAAGTAGAACCATACAGTCTGTTCAAGCCAATGGGTCGGCTTTCGAAGACATGAAGTCTACAGGGAACAAGATGCACGATGGAGTAGGAGTGAGAGTAAAGGGATCGCCCCATTAAAGCTGGCTTTCCAAATAAGTCATACATGCCTTGTTACTACCTTGACTTTGGGGTTTGCAACTATCTTGCTCTCTCTTCTTCACATTCACGCCGCTCAACGATCTCCTCAACCTCGACATTTGCATATAAAGCTCGAAAAGGATTAGAGAGGTGCAAAGAAAGAAAAGAAGGAAATGTCTCATCACATCAAATTTCCTCGCACTATCTCCCAAACAGACTGAGTGGTATCCTAACATCTAGCATAATCATATCGTCGTCCTTGCCTAACGCCTGAAGTCCAATGAATCACCTTGTAAGCGCCCTCAATATCCCTCAATATTTTCCAATATTGAACCACAAGGCACCATCAAGACCAAAACCAGCCCTTCACTTTCTGAGATTCGGCTTCCTCCTGCTGCCTCTCCTTTCGCAACTCAGCCTCAACACCCTCATGATGGGTATGCACACTCTCACTAGACTCTTCTCTACCATCCGAAAACCGCTTTTTCAACACGACCTTAGTCGTGACCGTGCCATCCGGAAGTCGTGTCGTCTGCGTAGTCGTGAGAGCGGAAAGGACATCAGGTCTCTTCATCGCCTCCATCGGCTTCCCCTCGACAATTCTCTCCGCAGCGTTCGCAACCCCAACACTCAAAGCATCGGGCTCCACCATCTCAAGTTCCCTGACGTGAGCCTTCCCAACCTTTGCCCTAGCATCCTGAGACTTCCTCGACTCCTCATACCTCCTCTCGTACTCGTCCAGAAGATCATCTTCCAAAGCATTGCCCATTCCCAAGCTCTGCCTCTGCTGCTCCAACCCAACAACATGTCGTTCCAACTCTCCTTCGTCCATCAAAGAATGCCAACGACCATTGACGAGATGCTCCCAAGTACTTTCAGTAGCATCAGACGTTTCCCCAGCAGAGGTCCCCATACCATCAATTGCCCTGGTCAATCTCCTGCGGAGGTCACGCCTCCTCTCTCCGCCTCCGTGTCGCTCTTCCCAGTCTTCCAAACTTTCAAGGGCCTTGGAAATCAAACCACATCTTTGATCATCCAGCTTAGCCTCTTTCAAAAGCTCGCTCTGGGTCAAAGCTCTCATCGCAACTTCACGATCCTGCCACGTCGGAAATGCGGCAAGGTCAACGATGCCACCCGCAAGATCTGTGTGGTGGTAGTGTTCAGTCCACATGTTGACGACGCTGGTTGCAGCTCCCACATCTCCCTTCCGAACGGCGGCATCAAAAGCTAGTCTCGCATCTTCGAAATCGTCTTCGCGATCGCCGGTGAGGACCAAACCGGCTGCTTCCCGACGTTGCTGCCATTCCTGGATCTGCATTGCTTGCTGGCGGTATTGGTTCGCGAGGTAGGAATCGTCGTCATCGTTTTCTTCATCATCGTTTTCTTCATCATCGTCATCGTCGCAATCGTCGTCTCCGTTGCCGACCGCTCCTGTAACTCTGGCATCGATAGCGGCCGCGGCCGCGTCCTGCTCCTGCCGTTCCATCAACAAATGCTTTGTACTAGTCTTCTCGAACAGCATTAGCTGCTTCTCGTACTCAAGGAGGGCTTTGCTGCCAGGCTGGTTCGAATTGTGAGTCTTCTCGTACATGTCCAGCTCCGTCGCTGGGACGCTAGACTCGCCATCACAAAGCCCAACCGTGTTCCACGTCGCAAGCGCCGTTCTCAGTTCGGCAAAATCTCGACTGAGAGGATTTGACCAGGGAAAGCGTTCGTCTCCCCAAGGAGCATTACATCTGCGGATGATGTCAACGATCGATGTATGTTCCAGCTGAGATCTCGCGTGCTTCTCGCCATAAAAGCGAGGAAGTAGAGGCGGCAAAATGCCATGATTGTGCATGTCCAGCACCCACTGCAAACCAGTCATGCCATCTATCCCGAGAGGGTGCACCGGGCATTGTGAATCCATCGGTTTATCCAACGCAGCGAGCATGAGATCCTCAAACGCCCGTCTCCATTTTGTGGCATCGTCTGTCAGGCTAGGTACCATTTGCAGCTGATTGGGAGAGTAGGGACTCCGCTCGAACCAATCGATCGACAGCCAGCGAGGCGAGGAGGAACCAAGCAGACTCCAATTGGATGCGGCGGGTCGGATATCGCCCGCCTCGGGCAAGTAGTACCACCATGCGCCTAGTGCCAGCAGTGGACTGCCCAGTCGGTCCAACAGGCCACTTCTGACTTCACGGTCCTCGTACAACGCAGCAATATTCGCCACCGGGACGTGAGCGTTGAGCTGAGCCGCATGTTCGAGCACATCTTTCGTGGCGCGGGTGTGCTGTTCCTTGGTGGACTGCGGCAGTCTGCTGATGACCATTGCGATATGATCCGGCGAATCCGAGCTGCCCGTCCATGCCTGCGACATATCGCGCTCTTCTTTTTGTCTGGATTTCGAATGTCAGTAAACACGATCACAAATCGCTTCTCCGACATCATGACGTTCTGCGCATCCAAAGACCCTCGCGTTGGCAGAGTCCTCGGTCTCTTTGATGGAGAGTGCCCTTTTGTCCTTGAGCTGACTTACACTCGGCGTTGCTCTTGCTGCATATTCGCGCGTAACTCGGACATGTTCGATGGTAAAATCTTGAAGTTGTCGGTCAAAGTCGAGACGTTATCATCGATGAATCGCTTGAAAGCAGCAAAAGGCGAGCTCGTGCTGCCGGAGCTGGACGGAGAGTCGTGGAGGCGTTGGTCGTTACGGAGCTTGGCGAGAGGATTGGACTCGAGGGAATCCTGAGCTGATCTCTTTCTCTGCGTATCGCAGAAATCGTCGTTGGGTTGCGCCATGATAGCTGGTTGTATGGTCGTGAGCGTTAGGCGGAAGTGTGAGGCAGCTGTAGCTAGGTGCCAGATCGGCGCCCGGAGTTGCAACGATTGGCTGACAGCGCATCGCCTATCGAACGTGGGGAAAGAGGGATCCACTTTTAGCGCTCCGCTTGGCGCAGTGGATGGCATTCACTCACATTCGCGCTAGTAGTGCGCTAGCGGCTCAAGCCAAAAAGCAGCATGTTGGGCAAAATGGCAAAAAGAAATGAAGCTTGACGGACTCGAACCATCGACCTTCCTGCACCGATCACCTTCGTATGATGGTAGGGCATCCATCCGCGTTAGCGCACGCTGTGGCGGTGGGGTGGTGCAGTGGTGAAATGTGTTAAATATACTGGCGGAGATAACCAGTATGAATGTGTGCGCAGTGCAGGACGTCTTCTACCACTAGACCAAAGCCCCTGTTTTGTTGATGAAGTCCTCAAGAATTCAAACAATATATAACACTCACTCGCTAGCACGTGGCAAAGGAGTCTTCTCGGCGGCTTGCTAGAAGGTATCCTCTCCTCAATTCAATTCCATTCCAATGGTGTTAGAGCGGCTGTTTCACACCTTCGATGTTCCACGCCAGGTGAGATACCCCCGAAGCTCTTAATGTGGAAAATATCAAGTTTCTACTCAAAGACTTCGGCCTCTCCCAAATCTGGCTAGTGACTCTGCTAGTCCAAAGGCCTCTAGCAGTCTCCAGGATAGCCGCGGATTGGAGAGAGAATGTCTAGGTCTCTTGTCACCATTGCTCCACGCTGAGGTATACGTCAGAAGTCCCAGTCCTGCGTGAGCTTCTCTTTGACATTGGACGTCTCCAGGATCCGGCCAGCGACTGTGCTAGTCCAAAGGCCTCTGGTGGCACCAAAGATAGTTGTCGCGTCGAGAGAGTGCATGCGAATTGCCCATCACTCTTACTTCACGCCAAGGTGCCCTACAGAGCGACTGATATTGCGTGAGGCTTTCCGCGAAACTGGAAGTCCCCGATATCCGGCGAGCGACCATGCTAGTCCAAAGGCTCTTAGTGGCTTCAAAGACATTTGCATAGTCGAGAGCGTGCAACCAAAGGACTCATCATCATTGCTCCAAGCCAAGCTAGAACTTTCGCAGACCTGCCAATAGTGCAAATATTGAATGAGCTTCGCCATAAGGTCGAGTGTTTCCAGGATCCGATCAGTGACTGTGCTAGTCCCAAGGCCTCCAGTGATGTCAAAGACAGCTACAGCGTTGAGAGAAGATCCAGAGGCCCTCTCAAAGTTTCATCAGGTCGGGTATCTGAATTCTATTTCTCTTCCTCATCAATAGCCTTTAGTCCTGGCCAGGAAAGGCTATCACCTTTGGAGGACCAGCTATGCATAGGTTCGGGTAGAAGCGGCTGAGGTCCATCTCTGGCAATAGAAGGCGGATAAGCAATCACGCTCCCATCTCTTGCTCTCATGCCCCAAATCTCGTCCACCTCTTGCATCTCTTTCCCAGCTTCACAATCGGCTACCTTCAGCCCAGATGAGCCAGTCACGCCAGAGCCTCCAACTCCACTCTTACTCCTGCTCCCATCCCTGCTCGACAATCTCGAAAAGTACCCACTCCGTATAGAACTCAACACACCCAACCTCCTCGCTGGCGTGACACCACTCTCCAAGGAGCTCAACAGCCCAAGCCTCCTCGCCGGTGGGACATCAGTCATCACCATCGGATTCATATTGGGCGGTGCTACTCTCACGGCCTTCCTCGGTCTCCTCGCCCTATGCGGGTCGAAATCTTTCTTCCAGAAACTCCAATGAAACATTGGCTTGATGATCGGTGCATTGACCGCCAGTATCCCGGCAATCTCTTCTCTGGTAGCCCAACGGTTAGTATTAAGTGTTGATTCAGCATTCAGCAAGCTCATCAGCAACCCGACAATCGCCGCGGTGATGACAAATATTCCTGAGCACAGCAGTGCCGTCAGCCCTAATTTCCTACGGAGTGGAACACGGAGATTCCAGAGCATGGGTATAGCAATGGAGAGGATCAAGGCGTCGGTAATGACGTTTAGTATTGTAGCTGTGTAGAAGTTCTGGACCCGGCCTGTGCATTTGGGTGGCGGATAGGGTATCGTGGCCCAATTGCGGGAGAAAGGGCGGCAGGAGAAGGCTATGGTGAGGATTACAGCGATGTAGGTTAGAGCACTTATTACGGTGAAGATCTTCAGGAGATATCTTTGGGTAGGAGGCAGCGAGAGGCGGGAGAAGAAGAAGAGGACCATGGCTTTCAGACCCCAGAGGAACGAGCCGTAGTAGTACCAAGCGCTGACCTGTAAAGATGAGAATTAGCTCGTGTGTGTAGCTGATGTGGGAGGGCTACCACTGACTTGGAGTCTACTACCGAACTCGATACGATCAATCTGGCATTGCTCAAGCCTCTTGATTTCTTCCTCCGTGTAATCCGAATTGGCACCAAAGTGATACACGGATAGTTTAACGCCACTCAACCCGATAAAGAAAAGCAGAACTGCAATGCCCATCCAGTCGTCGCCTTGCAGCTTCCGTAGAGGTAGTATGCGAAGCCGTACGGTATATCTTGCTATGAAAGCCACGATTCCGAGAATAGTCCATGCAAAAACCTCCACGATGTATGATTGATCGTGATAAATCCGTGTGCTGGGACACACTTTGGTGCTTGGAGGCAAGATCATGTTGTGCGCGATTGTTCGTTCCACGAGTTGTCCAGGAAGACCATTATTATTGATATTGCAGCTCGTACATCAGCAACGCGTTTTTGCAACTGGGATCAGCGATGATGTGCAGAAACATGGAGAAGCTGGCGTTAAATCGGCATCAGGCCACTAAAATACTTCCCAGGGAGAGAAATGCAAGTTCATCGATTGAGTTTCGTCGCGTACAGGCATCCTGATACCGGCTTTTGTATGGCAATTTTCGCTAGAAGCTCGGGAGGAAGGATGAACTTGGCGTAGAAGGGCGAGCTCGCTTCTTTTAAAAAGATCACTTCTGGAGAGCAAGAAAACCAAAGATGAGAGATTCTCAAGTAATGTGGGAGAGATCTGCCCAAGCTCGTGAGTTGCTTCAGTAAGTACTTCACAGTGTAGCTTCCCATCACATTCACCCAAGACATCCTCTCATCATCATACAATCATCACTTTCACATCATCCCTCATGATCATCGCTCTTACATAATTCAGTCTCTGAACTCTTTATCAACTTCCTCAAAGCCGTTGAGGAAAGCACTGAAAAGAATGACACCCAAACCAGGATCCAGCGCTCCAGTCGTAGCTCGAATCGAGTGCATACTCAACTGCGCCAGTCCAGCATCGATAGCTCTTACGCCGAGCGCACTGCTCAGCATAGGCCCGACGGTACCACCAGAGCGACTGTCGTTCCTGATCTGGAAGACCTGAAGCTTGGCATCAGCTTTCTCAGCGCAACGCTGTAAGATGGCGGTCGAGACAGAATCAGTCGTCATGTGGCCATTCGAATCCGCAGAGATAGCCACGCCTACATTCAAATGTGGGGCGTGGTTTTCAAGATAGGCATTCAGGAAGTTCGGGTTGACGGCGTGAGTGACATCTGAGGAGACGAGGAAAGAGTTCGCATAAGTTCTGCCCATCAAATCGGAATTCGGACGATGATCTGCTAGAGAGCCGACGGCACGCTCTATGACAGTAGGCAAGAAGTTCCCACGAGCGCCCTGGCGCAGAAGAGATCCGATCTCCTCGTCATCGAACAGCCCAACGACCTTGATGATAGAGCTGTCATCATCATTGGGTTGCGACTCGATGAGAGCCTGCAAAGCTGCCCAGGAGCACAACTTGTCGTCGATGCGTCCGGCGTAAATGAACTCCTTGTTCAGACCACCCACAGTGGCTGGCTGGACATCGAACAGCTCGAGCTCCCAGTTCACGATGTTGCGGATGCTGCTGGGGCTGAGATCAAGTGCTTCGGCAATGACCTTCACGAGAGCTGGAGGTTGACTGTGTACGAAACTGCCGATGGAGCCATTTGCACCACGTAGAAGCGGTGGCTGACTGAAAGGTTCTGCGGGCTGAAATGGTCCCGCGGAAGTCGTATCGAGGCCCATGATGGGCACCATCTGTGTTTCCGGATTGAAGGGACCTTGCGCAGCGGCACCAAAGTGAGGTGCCAAAGTTGGGATTCTCGCAATTGGCCAGTCGAGCTTCACGAGCTTTGTGACGACCTTGTCGCCTTCTTTAATGTGAACTCTGCCACCGATACCAAGATCACGGTCCCACCAAGTGCTGTTGAGTCCTCCAGCATAAGGTGCGACTCCGAGTTGCAGGTATCCCGCCTTGTTGGGCACGGTAGACACTGGCTTGAGTCTGGCGGTGAGGGCATCAACATGTCCGGCTAAAATGGCAGCTCCATCACCGGCTTTGTAGTTTGCACCAACGGAGAAGGCGATCAGAGACGAGCCATTGCGCTCGGCAAAGTACCTTCCCGATGGTTTGATGTCCCATGAATCTCGCTCGGAAAGCTCAGTCCATCCGGCGTCTTTCAAGTCCTTCTTCATAGCGGAGACAGCGTGGAAGACAGTTGGGTTCTCCGTAAGGAATTGGCAGAAAGGTTTAGTGTACTTTGCAGCGTTCGCCCGAGTGGCCTTCTGGATTGATGGCCTTTGAGGGGAGGAGAACAATGATGGGTTTGACGATGTCTTCTGACTCCCCTGAATCGATGGTGGCTTCACTGATGCGCAGCGCTTGTTCTCCGCGGTTTGCAAGGCAGGAACGTATTCGATCTTGTTGTCGCGATTCCTGATGCGTAAGAGCTCGTTTCCAATACTCGATGGGCCGTTGACCGCCAAGGCTTGAAGCTTTGGAACCACTTGCTCCACCAAGTCAGGATAGCGTTCAGCTGCTCTCTCCAAAGCGACGCGGTCGGCCGGACAACAGCTTGAAGGAATGGGATGAGTCGCTCTCGCGGAAACAGCGTTGTCGTCTACAGCGAGCGGGCTGTGTGAAGGCTTGGTCTCCTCCTCTGCCGGGTGAAGCAGATTCTTGATAGCAGGTGACAATCTGGCTTCACGGACGCGGTCGAGGAAAGCAGTCTGCTCGGCTTTTGTCGCCTTGCCCATGGCCATCTTGTTCATGATGTCCTTTGTGTATGCATCCTGTCCGCTGAGCTGGACGACTGCTGGCTGTCCTATCCGAGCGAAAGGTTCTGTGCTCGTGGAGTTCTCATGATTTGCAGCTGGGTTGGGAGTGGTGTTGTAACGTTTTGACGTGGTGTCGGGCTGCTGTGAGGCGGCGGAGAAGTCGGCGGTGCTGGGGCTGAAGCTGGACCGGAGGGACTGCATCGAGCTGGAATTGCGGACCATTTCCGCTGTGTTGTGTTGGTATTTCTGTATCGGGGAGAAGAGAGAGCTGCTTTCTGTGGTCTATCTGCAGCAATGAGATGAGTTGAATCCTGTCTGTCGATGTAGTGGTTGTCTGGTGGTTAATGGCTGATGCCGGTCTCGGACCTCTCACCGGCGAGCTCTCGCCGCCTGGAGCTTGGGCCACATCAGAACTACAGGTGGGTAAAGGCAACGTCAACTTCGACTTCACTCGTTTTTCCTACTGCCTTACAGTTCTCGACGCATCGGAGGAGAATGCCACGTACAGCGACCTACAGGCAAGCAGGGTCCGCAGCCATTCCAATGAAGAGGACAGGGTAAGGCAACAGATCCTACTCGGGTTCTTGCGGGACTTCTATTGTACCTCCTATAATAACAAGATCTACGACCAATATGGGCCTCGGAAGCACATTACAGTGCCACAATGGTTGCACGCGACTGCAACTTCCTTACTCCGAAAGATCAATCCACAAGGAGCTCTTCATGCTACGCCCTTGATGAATCTCTTGAAGTCGCTCGGGGAGTCCTTCACTGCCATCGCAAACGCCTTCGCCACGGTCTCAGCACCTGCACGGTTCGTGTGCCTGGATTTCGACCTCCACGTCAGCCTTCAATACACTTGTTCAGAATGCGGAAATAACTCACTTGTGATCCACCGGGTAGTAAGAATCAACAACCGTTGCTCCCAGCTCCTTGTATAGCTTCGCCACCCACGCCCCGTGATCAATGAATACCACACCGGCCTTCTTGGCAGCATTCTGCGCCATGCCAACGAACCTGGAAGGAGTGTAGGAGAATGTCGGCGGTGTACCGTTATAGGTGTCATCCGGAGTCTTGCTCGAAATGAGCACTCTGCAGCCCTTGGACTGGAGTAGCTGCGTCGCATTGACGAGGTATGCTTCGAAAGAGTAAACTGTTTCTGGCTTGCCTCTGGAAAGAAGATGATTAGTTCCATATTCTATACCTGGTATGACTTACACTTACTCGAAGGTCGACTGGCAAGACTCCGTTCCACAAGCCGAACGGCCGTTATCACTCTTTCCAAGACCGCCGCCATCGTTGTGGCCGAATTCGATGACGCAGTAGTCGTTCTTCTGCACCTTGTCGGCGATCATCTGGAAGCGACCTTCACGGGTGAAGCTGCGAGCAGAACGGCCTCCCATGGCGTAGTTGTGAACCGGGAGCCCGCAGAATTTGGGGAAGTATTCACCCCAGCCAGTCAGCTGACTGCTGGCTTTCCATGTCGCCATGGTGGAATCTCCGGCGAGATACACGGACTGTGTTGCGAATGCCTGCGAGGCGGCGGCCAACATGAGGGATGCGGAGAGATGCATTTTGTCTTGTTCTTGTCTTGTGTTTGACGACGATGTTCGAAGGGATGATTCTACGTGATATTTTTTGAGGGGTAAGCGTAGCTATATATGTTGCGCGGATGTTGTGAGTATCAGCCAAAGATTAACTTAAGGGTGGTGTTTTGACACATGTCACAGCGCTGTTTTGCCTCACAGCTTTGCACAATCTGAAAATTGTCACGACGATCCCTGTTAGATGAGGACATTCGTCTGGAGTGTTGACAGTTGATAGCATTGTCCCGATAGGATCTTCGCTGTCGGCCGCCGTCTGTTCGTATCTTCCCTGGGACAATGCCTTTTCTTAGAAACATAATGTAATAGGGGTCACAACGATTTCTTGTTTCTGGGTCATAGAGACCTGGCTTCTGATGAAATCGCCGCATCAGCATGACAATGAATCATCAGAGAACAGCAAAGCATTCATATTCATGCTCTCAGGAGCTCACAGACCTGAACGTTATCCTTCACTCACCACACAAATGACCAAATCTGATCTAGCAGCAAAGGCACGGCAATCGAGCGGACATACATCGTCCGCTTGATCAAAGCGTGCTGGCCATAGCATGTTCGACCCCAACTTGTTTTTTCTGGCGGAATGAGCTGATCAATACGCCGTGTTCAACCCATCTCCCTTCTCACTAATCATAGACAGTCACACCATTTCCTAGTACCTTATCCTCCACCTCCCTCAGCTCCGTCTCTTTCTTCTCCTTATCCCAACTCAATTTTCGCAGTGCCTGCTTCAGACTTTCGAGCTGAGCGACTTGATCAGACTCAGATGGGTCTTTTAGGGCAGCAATCTCACTACTTAGCGTCGCGATTGGCGCTTCGTATTCCACCATCTTGTGAGAGAGCGTGTCGATGTCTCGCTTGATATTGGCAATTACTTCGGCACGCTGCATTTCGTAGGGATTCCTGTGGTTGTCCACCATCTTGGCGAAGTTTGCATATGCCTTGTGGCTAAAGTATCAAGATTCCGGGAACGAACGAACGTAGTAGGTTGCTCGTTCTTATCATTTGTAGATGTTTGTGTTAGCTTGCTAGTTTGGTGGAAGAGATTGTTGATTTCATTGACCTATCGAGAAAGATTGAAAGGCGAACATCTTTGCTTGGACTCGAGCTGCGAAAGACGGAGAAGAAAAGAGAGCAACGACAGATCCTATCAAGCTTTCTTTTCTACTCTCCGTGCAGTATAACCATCACGCACCGCGGGTGTGGTGCAGAGATTCCCATAGCATTAGATGCCGAAATGGCTCACCGTCGGATCAGATCGCTTTCTAGCGCCCCTCGCCTTCGACACCTCCGCCATCATCCACTCCTCGAATGCCATCACGTTCCGGACTCCTACGCTACCTTCGACACCAGTGTGCATGTGGCATTTGAAGCGCTTCAGACCCCGCAGAGTCCGCAATGCTCGACACCAGAAATCGTGCTGCATGTCATGTTCGAACTTTTGGCCAGACAGCCACCGCTTATGTCCTCTACTTCATGCTTTGACTTACTCACTCAAGGTGATCGTGGGCAAAGTGGAGGCGGATGTAGGCAGGAAGACCGCGCACGATACTGACCATGTCCGAGAAGCGAATGAAATTGAAGTCAGTGCAGCTTGCAAAGATCTTGACGACCTCAAAAAACCACTGTTTGGAGATCATCAAGCGCTTGAGAAACCACTGTAAACAGACTAGTAATTAGTTTGAAACTACCCCGTTACAGAACGTAGAGGCCTTTGTAGTGGCATGGTCGCCCGTCGCATGGAAGAGGAATCCATCATCTTACCATCTGCGCAACACTGCGCGTATTTGGCTTGGGCTTGGGCTTCACTTTCAGAGGCTTGTCTGAAGTGTAGCTCAACTCGTAGATCGTCTCTTTGATTTTCGGAGGTAGAAAGTCGAAGAACAACAGCGAAGCCGACACAGATGTACCTTAGCTTCAGAGCTCTTAGCGGCAGAGAGCGCCTCTTGATTGTTCTTGCGTTGCATGACTGGCGGCGTCGTTGTGAAGTAACCTAGGTATGAGGTGGGAGAACATGGGAAAGAAGCAAGAAGGACGCTAGTGATGTCGCTGATCGTTCCTACCTTACCTTTCGATTTCGACTTTCGATTCCATACACCATCAACCACGATGGCCAAACGTAAGAAGAAAGCTGCCAGCCCTCGGCCCAAAACCACGAGTCGCCCAATTGTCGGCAGCCTTAGCCTGGCTCCTCCATCAAAGCGTAAGAAGACGAGCCCGGACACGGCGCCTCCTGACTCGAATCCACCCTCACCATTTTGGAAGCTACCCGCAGAGATCAGAAATAGGATCTATGAGCTGGCGTATCACACCGCGGAGCCTGTCAAAGTGGTTCCGAAGCGACCAAGATCGAAGACGCAGAAGGCGCACAAGGTAAGTTCATCCCAGTCATCTTGCACGAGCTGGTCTTGTGAACTGCAGTCGGAAGTTCTTTCGATCATCGTCTCACTCTGACCCTACAAGGATGTACCAGCCCAGCGTATGCTAACACATCCCAAGAAGTGCATCCTAGACCCGCTGATCATCTCCAATCAGTGGTTCGACGAGAGTGTTATCATCTTCGTCAGATCAGCAGAATTCCAGTTCGAATGCTTCCAAGATCTCAAGATCACCTCAGACAGACTTGCGCCGTACATGAAGAAAAACATCGTTGCTATCTGCTGGCGAAGTGTCGTGCTTCCATCACTGGACATGGATTGGCTCATGACATCCTATCCCCACTTGAAGCGTCTGCGCATCTTTGTCGACGACGCGGTGCTGCGGCGCCAACACTTCGGCCATCTCCCGACGGGCATGTACCACCAACGTGAGGCATCACGACACCTCATTACTGGTGCGATTTTCGAGCGCTACTGTAACATGAAGGGATTGCGGAGCATTCGTGGCTTGGAGGACTTCAGCTGGATCAGAGAGAATCAGCGTCCCTACCACTACTCTCGTGACCTTCCCGGTCCGCTTGTCCCCGGACGTACCATCTACGAACGTAACTGGGATGCCTTCTCGGAGTGGATTAGTGAGAGTGTGACCAAACAGATTGAAACCTGAGGCGAATTGCTTGCGATGCAAGACCCAAGCACAATGCCTCCAGTGGACTGCAGCATGGCTGTATCGGTCCCTTAAGTGGTCTCTAATTTGGCACTCTGCGGTGTTGCTCTGCACAAATGCAGGAAAGCATGTTGTGTGAAGGTCCGTGTTCCGCGACAGCCAGACATTATCACGAATTTGTTTGCCACTATTCCGATTCCATCTGTAGGCGTGCAAGCACCGAGTGAAATGCATAGTTGCCGTGATATCAAATCAAGTTGTATGAGAGCAGTCGCGCTGTCAACAGCATGATTCCGATTTTGTACCGGGAGACGATACCGCGACTGCAACTAAAGCAGGGTCATAAAAAAAGATAGACCGTGTAGGATAGAACGTGGCCATTTGGGTATTTATTGAGCCGGCCGAGCGCATGAGTACATCCAGGCATCGTGTCGTTCCGGGTTCATGTATATTCTGTCATCAGTTCTTGGGTATCATGATCAAAGCACTCCTCCTTTCCCTCCTCAGAACTCCATTTCCTCCACTTGCATGCCGCACTCGATGCACTTCTTCGCCATCATGCCAGTCTCCGGATCCTCGATCGAACGCCCCCACTCATGCTCATGTTTCCCTTTCCCAATAGTATCTCCAAAATCACCGCCACCGCCACCTCTCGCACGCTTATATGCATCCACCCGCGTTCTCTTCTTCAGTTCGTTCAGTTTGTTCTTGAACTTCTTCTCTTTCCGGTCCTTCGCCTCAATCTTGCGCCTCTCGAACTCCACATCCAACGCCTCTGCGCTTCCCCATTTCTGATCCGAGAAAGCATATTCCTCCACCTGGTATCTCAGATACAGCATCATGGGAGCGAAAGATGCTTTATGCGGATTAGGCTTCTCCAGATGCGGCAATAACTCGGTATCCTTCAGCTCCGGGTCCGTCAAGAGATAGTCTTCTCTCGCTTCCGACTTAGTCAACAATGAGTACTTGTCCGGAAACTTGTCTTTGCATGAGTGACAGACCTGACAATGCAGCATCTCATCCCAAGCCCAATCGATCTCCAGAGTCTTGCATTCCCTACATTTCTTCGCCGTGGCCTTGTCAAACACAGACAATCCCGGCTCATACTGTCCCATGCGTTGTTTCTGCAGCCGTCTTTGCAGCTGAATGTGCTCCCACTCCTTCAACGACATATTCGGCGGCTTCCCGTCCTCCCCAGCATGCAACGCTCGATTATGCGGATCATCCTCCTGGGTCATGAATCCACCCTTGGTATCATTCATCTTGCTAAAGTCATACTCGACGAACTTCTGAAACTTCCTTGCAGCTCTAATATCGGTATCCTGTGACTGAGCCAGACCATTGTTGCTGCTGGGAGCTTTACCAGGTGTATTTCGAGCATCTCGACTTGTTGCTGGTACATCCTTTGTGCTTATGGCGGCATGTGCTCGTTTCTGCCCTGCGAGTTGGGCGGAGTTTCCTGAGTTTTGTCTCGTCGGTGCGGATCCTGCGGCAGCTGCTTCTTGCTGCGTTCGAAGTGCTTTGGCTCGTAGTCGGCTCTCTTCCATGCGTCTGACTTGTTCCGGAGTGAGGGGTTGTTGTACAGGTGCTGCTGCCGGACGCGGCGGCGTCGTAGGACGCTCTGTATCCACCATGATGTATACTCGCTTCGCAGAGCGTCGCAGAGCGATGAGGTCTTTGTGTCGTAGAGGCAGAGAAGGTGAACGAAAGTTGTATTACATTCAATTCAATGTGCTGAAGTGGCAAACAAGGGCTAATGACGTGAGCTGCTGCTAATTTGATGGAGTTTGATGATAATTGATTGAATGTTTCTTCAAAATTAGGCTTCCTTCACTTCATAGCTCCTGCCTGCTAGACCTCAGCGTTGAAACCACTTTGCCTTGCTGCCTGCTGATGCCATAACATATAACTCCCATTGCTCTCAACGACGAAGGCAACAAGGGGAGCAAAAAGTCGACGGACAGTACAGGATTCGAACCCGTGACCTTCCTACCTAGGGTTGGCCGGAGATGTAGGCACCGAGCATTGTTCCGATTCTGAACCGTAGGATATCATACCGCTAGACTAACTGTCCATTTGATTATGAAGACTGATGATTTACTGTGATATATATATCGTTGAAAAAGACCCAAATATGTGTTTCACGATGCGAATTTCGAGAGAGAAGCAGGTCTCCCCTTGTTGAAAGGAGGCCCTGCCAGGCTGAGGGCCTTCAGACCTACCAGTTCACGCTTGATCACGGGGAGAGCGTGGAACCCAATTGACGTGTAGCTCTGAAATGGTTGTAGCTCTGAAATGGTTGACGCCAATAGCAAAGCGTAGTTTTGTGGTTCGATGCCTGTTTCAATGCTTGAGTAAGCGTGGATATAGCAAGCGTGATCTCCAGGCCAGCTCATTCGACCTCTCTCTGACAAGGCAAGCAGGTTACCCAAACCCTGATCCAAGCATGCATTGCTAAGCTTGGGGTGCTCATGGGACTGGAACAAATGAGATTGAGAAGGTTTGCTCACACGATGCGTTTGGGAAATTCCATCTGAGGAAACGGTTGACCATTGTTACCAGAAAACTCGAGAATGTGAACGATAGATACACGTAAAGCTGAAATGAATACCTCAAAACAATCTATGTCTATAAATCAGAACCAGTTCTGAACCATGCTCTCAGAGCAAGCATAAGTGCTTCGTGTACATACGTAGCGCTCACCGCAAAATCGGGAGCTCGGCAATCCAGAGACGCCGGGTCGTGAGGTCGTCGACGGGAAAACCCTTACACAGTAGGGCAGAAGGTGACAGTGAAGTCGGTGTTTCCGTAGTAGCAGGTGGCGTCGGCAGCGTAGCTCTGTGTAGCGCTCGTCCAGCCCTGGTCGGTTGGGCAGTCCGTTGGGGTGCAGCACTTGGTCTCACACTCGGAGTTGGCAGGCACAACCTTCATTCCAGGGGCGGTGTAGCCCATCATAGAGATGTCGTAAGCAGTGCCGGTGACACCTTCGGTGGAGGAGTAGCCGTATTCGAACAGCGACTGTGGAAGATACTGCTCGGCAAGGCTCAAGTTCGCGTTCGGCGAGAGACGCATGCCAACGCCATAGTAGTTGGTGGGGATATTGGCAGAGCAGGCAGGCTCAATGGTGTAGGTGGCAGACTCCTGGGCGATGACGAAAACATCGGACATCGAGTACGTAGCGACCGAGAGAGTGTCGGTGCAGTTGTTGTTGACCGTAATGGTGAAGTTTGATGCATCCTGACGGTTCCAGTGGCGGTGCTGGTGAGCGTGCTGGTGGGGAGAAGCCAGGGCGGTAAGCGCCAAGAGCGAGGTGAGGGCCAGCTCGGTGAACATGGTGTCGATCGTTGGCAAAAGTAGAGACAGTGGGAGAGCAGTAACGAATGTTTGGTCGGTAGACCGAAAGTGTGTATAGCGCAGTGTAAAGAATGTGGTAAACTTGACAAGAAGATCAGAGGAAGGAAGAAGATCAGAAGGGAAGGAATAACACCATCGAAATGACAGCGCAAGCCTACTCGCGCTGCATCCCGCTGGCTGCTGACTGTGGAAGTTTCTGCGAAAATCAAAACGGTGGCGTTGAAATGTAGACGTCGAGTCGTCGTCGCCTGGGAACGAAGGTTAATGGCCCAGACCAATCGAATGGAAGTATCAGAAGACCCGGCGAATGAGGGAGAGGTTCCTGGGCGGCTGTGGAGGACCAATAGTGCCCGTCTCCATCGAGTGGTCCAGTTGGAGGAAGTGCCGCGTGGGAACTGGAATCCGCCGCGTGGCGACCGAGTCGTCCACGACTTTCAAGGAGTGTATCGCTCGGAATACCACTCGTTTAAGTTCGGCCTACCTATTGACAGCAGAGCCGACCACTTAAAAGCACAGCCGACCAGTCGTAATTTCACTCTAGTGTGAGCTTATTTATAGTACGTACTATGACTACCGCCAATCTAAAGACGCGCTAATAAGTCTTCCTATTACGCCGTAAAGCTAAACTATAGTACGTACTA
>MWSQ01000393.1:0-15078 GCA_002116395.1 Ramularia endophylla | reverse complement strand
TTCGTTTAGGATTTAGATACCGCCTTCGGGACGTAGGCGCGTTTAGAGGGGGTATATGTTACGATTTAGACCCTAAGTACTAACTATATAGTCATCCTCGGCTCCTCCCGCTACCTATATAGCTTTATCTCGTCTCTTAGTTAGCTCCGTATTAAACCTCTTCGTACTAGGGCTATACCTTCCTTTTAGTCCGTTATACGTAGTACCTAGTAAAATAGGCGAAATAGGGCCTAACGATGAACCGCTAGCTATACGACGAAGACCTTAGCGACGCCCGTAAGATAGTAGAGGCATTTAAGGTACTATATAACGTAAGATTAAAAGATAGGTTAGTAAACGCGATAAAGCCGGTTCTTTTAGCGGTAGTTCCTAAGCTATAAGCCCTAAAAGGACTAAGTAGCGGAACGAATAACGCTACTCTAGCCCCTACCGTACCTACGGAAATAGTTCTACTACCGAAACCGCTATAGACGGGCGTAGGAAGTAGATAATCTTACTAACCCGGTATCGCTAACGCCTAAGCCTACTAACTACCTCTAGCGCCGATACCGAAGCTAGGCGTATCTAGTACCGGTAAGATAGTATAGTAGCTAACCCTAGTAGTTAAAGGCCGTAAGCCTACCGCCTAGCGGAAACAGAATCTAACCGTACCCTCGGGTAGCTACGTAGTATATAGGACTCTCCTAACTATATAATTAGCAAATCCCGCGATTACGTAGAAAGGGAATACGAGCGTACCTACGAATAGCCGTATAGTAACGAAGACATCCCCGGCTACCGTATTAGCTAATCCCCCTACCCCGTAAAAGAAAAATCTAAGCGTACCTAAGACGGGCGATGTCCGCTAGTAAGGCGCCTTAGTCGAAGAAACTATAAAACTCTCTACCGAAGAAATCTCCGCCTCGAAGGGTAAGATCTCGGTAGGACGGTACCCTTAGATCGTAATCGTAACTAGGGTAAGCGCTCGTCTTAAGGATAGGGCTACTAAGGCCGACGAGACCGTACCTAGCGGCCTCGAATTAGATTTTTTATCCTAAGTAGCCGTAAGAGCTAACGCGCTTATAGTAGATTTGCTTTAGTAAGCGTTACTATTTTCCGGAGCTTTACTCCTACTGTTTTCCCTTACGGAACATCTATATTCTATATTCTAGCTATATACTAATAGCGAAAGGAACCTATTTCCTACTACTATAAACGATATACGACTTACTAGTTAAAATACTCCCCGTAGATTATCCCGCTTAAGAACGAGCGCGCCCTTTAGCGTAAATATCTTAACGCCTAAGCTTACGGATTTCGGCTTTACTTTACTTATTATATACATACTAATTAGAAGCTTCTAGAATTACGCGTTACTTACTAGCGGCTATATTACCGCGATATATACGTCTACTTCCTTTCCTCTACGATATACTAACACTAACTTATATCTTAATATTATACTAGCTTAGTAGTATACGGCTACTCTATAGGCGAGAAACACTCTTACCTCGTCGGACGCGGTACGCCTACGGTACTAAACAGAAATCTTACTTACCTAAGGCAACAAATCACCGCTATAGCCCTTATAGATAGTACTTATATAAAACATTAGCCCCGTAATAGTAGCTACTATTAACTTTACTATAGCCGTACTTCTAATACCGTACCTATACCTCCCTAAAAGCGTAAGGCCCCCGAAGGTAGCGATACGCCCTAACCGTTAAGAAAGAAGAATATAACATTACGCGACATCCTCGAAGCCGCTAAAGGCGTATTAGCACCTAAAGAAGACGCTATACCTACGGAGGCGAGCTCTAGCGAAGATAAGGAGGTAGCCTATAATAAAGCGCTAAAGAAGACTACGCCTAAAAAGTAAGTAGTCGCGGTAGAAGACGACGAAGTCGCCGAAGACGAAGACGCTAAGAAGTTAAGGCGTATCCGCGAGTAAGCTAATAAGCTAAACGACAAAACTAAAGACTAGAACCTAGTTAATTACGGTACCTACGACTAGCCTCGTAAGAAGACCGCCGCGGAGATTAAGGCTAATACTAAACTTTACGATATCCTTAACATTAACGATAAGGATCGTCGAGAAGCCCTACGAGCTCCGGACCGTATCCTCGAACGCGTAAACGATAAGACGCTAATCATTAAAGGCTATATTATATAAGGCCTCCTAGATAACTAAATCCCGGAAGCGTACGAGTTTACCGTCGCGCTTTCCGACTATAGTATAATCCTAGCTAGTAGATACTACCTTACCGCTATTATCGACGAATAAAAAGCCTTAATCGCTAAATACCGAGGTTTCGGTAGTAAGGTATAGCTTAAGAAGGAATTTATCTATAAATACGAGCTAGAGCTCCCCTTTATCGAATACCGCCGCCGTTTCCCTTAGAAATACGTACCTAGTATCCTATTAATTAAGCTAGCCTTAAGTATACGAAAGAATAACGTAGTAGGTATAAAACACATCTACCTAGATAAGGGCGTTACATTTAAGGACGCGTTTAAGCTTAATAAGAAGAATAAGGTAGCTATTAAGGCGAAATACTACGATAAGAACGACGTTAAGAAACAGTAGATAAAGGACTACCTATTAATCTAGAAAGGAAAGCTCTTAACCGACGAGATTACGGAGGGTACGTCGAAAGTAAAGGGTAAGAAGAAGAAGACGCCTAAGAAAGGAAAGGCGCCTAAGGTCTTAGAGAATAAGATCTTAGATAACGACCCTAATAACCTTAACAACGAAAAGACTCTAAAGGGTACGACCTAGGCGAAGAAAGTAAAGGCTAAGACGGCTATGTTTATCGATAACTCCGGTATAGAGTTAGATAGAGAGGAGGAAGCTACGAAGGAACTAAAGGAATTAGGTAAACCGGAGAAGGTACTCGGAAGGAGGAAGCGTAAGGAGACCTATATACCTAACGCTAGCGACGACGACGGCACCGACGGAGTTACTCTAGTAGCTATAGGCCTAGTATATACCGTACCCGTAGTAAAGTCCCTCGAACTAACGTAAGGATTCTACTCCGAAGAGTATAAGGAAACGGGGGAACGGAGAAGCATCTCTATACGGCCTAGTTACGTACTAAGAAGTAGTAGCTATCTCTCTAATCTCTATATATACTATACATACTACCTTTAATATACCGCTCCTAACTCGTTTTCTAGTAGACGATGTAAGACTTACTCTCGATAGCGGAGCGTAATAGCCCTTATACGTAGTTGTCTATCCTTATCGAGGAGGATAGTAATATAGCTAAATCAAGCTCGATCTAATATTAGAACCGGTATCAAACTACTCGATTATAATTAAGTTTAGCTTACTATACACCCGGACACTTTTAGAAAGAATCAAGCCTTTACTACGTACGGAACTAATAGGGTATCTTACTATACCGTCGTTAATCTCCGCTACGGCAATAAAGCTAACTGTTTAGTTCCTTAGCCGTACTAAGGAGAACTAAGACATGTTACGTAGCCTTTAGCCGTACCTCTTTCTCCTATTTATTCTGCTTTTTATCTAATGTCGAATAATAACACTATTAAGCAAAGCTAGAGTAAACGTCTCTAAGACCGTCGGAACTAAAGCTATTAAGATTAGTAATCTACCTTGTCTAGATAGCGTAAAAGTAACCCTATAATCGAAGCCTACCTAGTATATCTCATTTAAGTCTATATACGCTTTAATAGAGCGAACCGGCCTTAAGATCCGTTAATAGCAACGTACGTACTAAGGCTATATACTAGCCTATTAGCTTCTATAGTCTATCGTAATTAATAGGCATCGCGGGATACTCGTAGTAGTAACCTATTAACTACCGCTAATCCTCCGCTAGTACCGAGACGACGTATAGTACTCGAATTCGCGGAAGCTTCTTCCTAGTTTAATAGTTCTAAGTATTAATCCGTAACTCTAGAAGCCCGACAGAGTAGCCTAAAGCGTAAAGCACTCTCTAGACCATCCTATCCCTAGGGGACTCCGCCGCCTTACGTACTTAGTACTATATACCGGCCTCCTCCGGAAACACCTCCTAGGGCCTAAGGCTATATAGTCGCCTTAAATTCCCGTAACGGAACTACCTAAGGACTTAGCGTAGTAAGCAGAGTACGCTAAGAGCGTATCGTAGTAGCTATACTATCTCTAGTAAGTTAATCCCTTCTAGCCGGAGTAGTAGGACCTTCGACCCCGTCGCTAGTAATCTCTATATCTACGGTTCTATCGACTCCCCTATCTCTTTAGTAGCTAGTCCTTCGTATATAGAACGTAACGACTATTCTCTTAGGCTCTTAGTATACCCCTCCCTTAATAGCTAGTACATCGTCAAAAGTAGCTAGTATACCGTACCTAACTCCGAATCTATTAAGCCTAGTTCTCTTACTATTAGAGCTTCTACTTCTACTAAGTTCCGTAGGTCTATTAAGTCTAGTTCTCTCGCTAACGGAACTACTACTTCTATTAAGCCCTTCGAGCTCGTTAAGTTCATTAAGCGTAGACTTAGGTTTAGGCTTAGGTTCCGAGAGATTAAGACTACCTTCCCTAATCTTACTAGCGTTAAGACCTATATCTCCGCTACCCTTTATAATAGCTATACTAACTATTATAGCTAACCTTCGTAATGTGCCGGACTTTAAGGGAGAGAAGGACGAAAACTACGAGAGCTAGATAATGAAATTCGACCGTATATAGAAGCAAGCTAGAGCTAGTCCCTTATCTTAGATAGATGACTTCTATATAAAGATAGACGGAGACGCTTTTAAGTAGGTAAAGGAAGACCTTAAACACTATACTAGTCGTATAGCTCGGGCTACTACGACTACCGATATAGTAGAGGCTATATAACTTACTTTCGAGAAGAAGTAGTAATCCCTAGAATTATAGTATAAGATAGAGCCGAGGTAGGCTATATTAGTAATTATAGTCCTTTACTAGAACAACGACGATATTAAGACCTATTACGACCGTACCTATAGCCTTCTCCGTAAGGCTAAGGGTTCTAAGAATAGTAATACTATAGAAACGGCTATTCGCGATCTCGTAGTTATAGCGTTCCTTCGGGGACTCGGTTATGTAAAACTCAAGGATACTGTTCGTATTAGGGATAAGCTAAAGACAATAGTAGAAGCTCTTACTCGAGTCACTAAATATAAGGACAAATTAGATAAGGATACGAAGGATAAGGGCTTAGTAAAGGAGAAAGCTAAAGCCGTAGAGTTAAAGGAACTTAGTATAGTAGTTATTCGTAGTATAGTAACCTCGTAGCAAAAACTTCGTATAGCTAAGATCCTAGGAGAGAAACTTCCTTCTAACTTAGGCCGAGCTAACGTAATCAATGCCGTAGCTCTACTATTCTACCTACCTTAGCAACCTTAGTTTTAATAGCCGTAGTTCTAGTAGCCGTAGTTCTAGTAGTTCTACCCTTAGTAGTAGTTCTAGCCTCGCTCGTCCTTCTCGTACCCTTAGTAGCAGTCGTAATTCTAGTAGTACCTATAACACTAGCAACAGTTCTAGTAGAACGGCTAACAAGGTCAGGCTCCTTAGTAGAATAGATAGTAGTAGAACGGACAATAGCCGTAGAACGGCTAACTTACGATTACGGCTCTAGGATAGTAGTAGTAATAGTAGCTACCTTAGTAAGGTCATAACGCCTAGCCGCTACCGCTAGCTTTATATAATCTATAACAAGCCTAGTAAATGTAATAGTAGGCACCTCGGTAGTAGTATAGTAGTCGCTAGGGATTTAGAGTCCGTAAGCCTTATAACAACTATAATAGCGAGAACCTCCCCTAGTACTACTACGACTCTATTATAGCTATATAGTAGATATTCCCTAACCTTTAGATTAACCTAGCCTAATTACTAAACGAGTTTATTAATAGCCGTACCGTCTATCGCTATATAAGCAACAATATCCTTTACTACGTATATAGACATAGAGGTTACCTATCTACCGAGTGTTAGAACTAAGCCCTTTTACTATAGGAGTAGAGAATGCTCTTTGTAATAGTCCGTATAAAATCAGAGTAGTACTTAGCGGAATTATAGTAATAGTAACAGTAACCTTAATAGTAACTAGCCGACTAATATTACTAGCGCTACTAACAAATCAATATACTAACAAAACAGAACGTAATGTACTAAGATTAAGATCTAATAAACTAGAACGTAATGTACTAGAACGTACTAAGCCGAGAACCGATTATAGCACTATAGAACGTAATGAAATATATACTACTACTACGTATAGTACTAGTAATACCTAAGGGCTACGTACGGCTCGTAGAAATTAAAGATGATAATAAAGGCGTCCCCGTACCTAAGAGCCTAACCTCTAACCCTCTAGCTCTAGTACTAGAAACTTCGAAGCGAGTAGAAGAGCCGGACTTAACTACTATTAATACGCTTATACGAGGGATTAGGACTTAGAAACTAGCGGAGGGAAAGCAATTTAACTAGGAAGCTAATTACGAAGGCTTAGAGTTTAGTAACGTTATAGAACCCTTTAGGTCGGATAGTAACTCTAAATCTAAAGATAAAGCTCCCTCTATAGAAGTCTTACTTATAGGAGAAAAGCGAGGTAGAGATGACGAGGACGCCGACGAATAGCGTTACTACTACTAGCGTAGAAACTCGAACGAAGAAGAAGCTACTTAGGCATTTAAGGATACACGTACGGCCTTAGACTAACAGCAAACCTAATAGTAAGCCTAACAACTACCCTAATAGGACTACGCTTAGTAATAGCCTCCTTAAGGTACCGCCTAACCCTAACCTCGCTTAAATATAGAGGATTTACCCTTTATATTTACTAGATCCGTAACTAGTAAGCGAGAACAAGTAGTCGAGGACCTACGAACAGTTTACGGCCGTATAATAAAGCTAATTCGTAAAGGCTATAAGAGCTATAGTCGTAAGCGTAAACCCCTAAACCTAATTAACGCTTTATTTAGCTAAGCCCCTCCGGACGTTCTTTCGTAGCTTACTAAACAAAAGGTAGAACTTCTACTACTCTAGCTTATATAGTTCTTACTATATCTAAGAGATAAATTCAAACGCTTAGTCTCCTAACTACGGCGTAGGGAGAGTAGCAAAAAGAAAGTAGACCTACTATTTGACATAGAAGTAGTAACTCGAATAATAAAAGAGCTCTAATAACTTCGTAAGGTATAAGTATTTAAGGCATTTAACTCCTTACTAGTATAGGCAACAATAGCTAAAGTAGTACGAGCACTATTAGTTACCGTAGAGCTAATTACTACCTAGTTAAAAACATAGTCTTAATAGTAGCCCGTACTAACCCTAAAGATACTAACGGTAGCGGATAATGACTAGAACCTATTAATCGTCGTAAATACCGATACGTAACATAACTAGGATATCTATAACTTAATCTAGATCTTACGGATCATAATAGAGATCAAGAAGTCGATTAATAACTAGAGATAGAGAGATACAACTAATCGAGCCTTTAGTATTATATACACAATCACCGGTAATAGATAATAGGCCTATATCCTACGAAATCAAGTCTAAGTAGACTAGGGAGCGGAGATGAATCTTATCTATCTATACCTACGAAAGAAGATAGGTCTTAAGCTTAGAGACATATTAGTAATTAGCCTTCCTAGGATAAACATAGTCGTTAGAGACGGGCGTTAGATCAAGCTATATAACTTTATAATATTTAAGATCTACGTCGAGGGCATCTAACGTAATGTTTAGGCCTTTACCTACCTAATAGATTTAGAGAAATTATTACTATTGCTTAGTATACTATTCCTAAACGACGTTAATACATAGATTAATATAAGGAATAATACTATTATAATTAGGGATCCTAATTAAGGTAAACCGTAGATTAAGCTCTTACTACCCTTCTACCCTTTATATCCGATAGAACTTACGCCCTAGCTACTAAACCTACGAGATCTAGCCTAGTAATACGAGCCGGAGAGCGATAGCGATTCGTTAGAGGACGAGAGCTATAGTAATGCTAACGATAAGGACAGCGACTTAGATAGCGAGTAAGAAGATTAGGGTTTTTATTAAGTCCTAGGTACGACGTAAAACTAACCTTACGTATTACGTCTAAACCCGCGAAATGTATACGTACGATAATACGCCCCGATTCGACATCCTCGAAGCCCCGAACTAAGTAGTCGACTAAGGCGAAGACAACGCCGAGGCTAAGGGCTACGTATACTATTATAGAATTACTCGCCCTCCGTCCGCCCTTACCGATCTTATACGCTCTAATACTTAAGCCTACTTTACACGCTTAGACTAACTTACCTATTCCGAGGACGACGTATACTATTACTAAACTCCTTATACTCCGGCCGAAGTTAGAGCCTACTTTATACGCTCCGAAGGCTACGTCCGAACCCGCCTTAGACGTTCCTAAGAAGCCTATACCTCGAGTAAGACTTTAGCCGTCTAAGATAGTAGAGCTTATCTAGCCCCGCCCTATTCGTAAGAAGAGAGTAGCGAGGCCTAAACCCGTAACCGTCGAATATATTACTAAAGACAGGGCGCCTACGAACTACCTATTAGTTAATATAGAGGATATTATGCTACCCTTACTACCTAGTACGACGTCTACTATACTAGTAGAAACGCTAAACGAGGACTTTCCCTAGTGTCGCTACGGTTAAGGATACGTATACGTACCTTACGACATCGGCTACTTAAATAGCTACGAACTAAAGGTAGCTAAGCTACTTAGCGTACGCTAGTTAACCCTTATAGAACTCGACTCCGATAATAAGCGCCCTTACTAACCCTTAGCTAACTTTATAGTACTCCTTCGAGTATAAGTATTAACCGTAGAGGAGGAGTAAGAAATATATAAACTACTAAACATCGACATAATAGAACACCGAGATAAGGACATCGAGTAGATCCGGGAGGAATAGAGAGCCTAAGATAAAGCTAGTAAACACCCTATAGAAGTGCTATAAGTTTAGGAAGCTCCGCTAGTAGACCCGAGCTAACTATAAAGTAAGCGTACGTTTCTAACTATTCGCCGGCTAATACGTCTACCTATCGACCGTAGTAAGACAATTAAGGAACTACTACTATAGGCATAAGAGAGAGGAGTAACGCTTAGGCTAGTAATTCTATAGGACGAGCTTCTAGATGTGTTGTAAACCCTATATACGTATAAAGACCTTAAATTAACTAGAATAAAGGACTAAATTACTATAGACCTAGTCATCTATAGGACTATAGTTAAAGAAGGAACACTAATCTTCTGCTTAAAGCCGAAGAAACTAGTACCTAATAAGGAGTAGTAGTTAAACAAGTTCGTATAGGAGGGTTTAGAGACTAGTATGTATAAACACACGATCTACGCTAATAGTAAGCTTTTACGATAGGGTGCTAAGGCCTAACTTGTAGCTCGTAAAGGAAGCGACAAACCTAGGCTTACTTTTAACTATTATAACGTCTAAGAGGAGATACTAGTAAACACGATGACTATAATTACCGACAACTACGTATTCCTTAGTCTACCCTTACATCGAGT
The DNA here is from genome assembly GCA_002116395.1 of Ramularia endophylla. Taxonomy (NCBI): domain Eukaryota; kingdom Fungi; phylum Ascomycota; class Dothideomycetes; order Mycosphaerellales; family Mycosphaerellaceae; genus Ramularia; species Ramularia endophylla. The sequence goes on along the minus strand of MWSQ01000393.1, from coordinate 5,566 downwards.
ATATAGTTCTTTTAACATAAAGGACGCTTACTAGATAGTAACTATCTACCCTAATAACCGCTATTACCTAGCGTTCTATATGCCTAACCTTAGATAACTTTAGCCTATACGAATAGCCTAAGGAGCGCGGACTTCGAGCTTTATAATAAATGAACTAGGGATGCTCGTATTCGGCCTAATCCTAGGACTAACTAACACGACTACGGTCGGTAAAGAGGTTCCTCCGGAGCCTTAGCGGCCGTACCGACATCTCTAGACGTACGATAGCTCTAAAAAATCGCTACTATACGGCCTATCCCTAACAGAGCCCTAGGATATAGTATTATATATTAACGACATAAACGCTATACATAACTCTTAGTAGAGACACTAGCACTTTATTAAGTATTACTTCTTCCTACGCTTAATCTAGGTACGGCTTAAGCTCTTATTCTTAAAAATGAAACTCGGTATAGAGAAAATCAATATACTAGGCGAGGTATTCGAAATTAGTAGAGTTAGGTCTAATAAACTAGCCCGTATATAGAAGATACGTAACTAGCTAACACCTTAGTTAGCGGGGGATGTCCGTAAATACAACGGAGTTATAACGACCGTACGTAATAGCATTAAGAATTTTAGTACGATTATAGCTCTACTAAGAGTACTAATGTCTAGCGATAGTAAGGTAGGAGTTAATAACTAGTAATAGGGACAAGCCGAACAGCTTACTTTTAATCTTTCGAAAGAACTAGCTTACGCCGTAGTACTCCTCTATAGATAGGACCTAACCTTACCTTACGAATTCTTTATAGACGCGTCCGGAGATAGCGGAGGACTCTTCGTACGTTAACTATAACTATACCCGTAAAGGCTAGAAGATTTACGCTACGTACCGTTACTATACGATACCTTCGCCTTTAACCCTACCTAGAGAAACTACGGTACCTATAAACGAGAACTAAAGGTAATAGTATTCTTTTATGAAAAGTATAAATACTAGCTTACCGGATTAATTACTAACACGATCTTTACGGACTACAAACTACTCGTAGGCTTTATTAATTCTTAGGCTAAAGGCATTTATATACGATAGTAAGCTGTCCTTAGAAACCTTAATATTAAGATCGAATATATTAAAGGTATAAAGAACACGGTCGTAGATAGGCTGTCTAGAACGATATTTAACGATAGATTTCCCGAGACTAAAGTAACTCGAAAACTAATAGAGGCACTAGAGGAACAAAAGAAACAAGGTATAGTTACCTAATAGATCTAGAAGGAAGGAAAAGGCGGGTACGAGGACGTACTTAGTCAAATTTTACGGGAGGGAGAAGGAGAGAGAGAAGGAATTAACCTAGTACTAAGTAATAAACAGAGAGTAATAAGGAAGAAGAAGAGAGAAGAGTTCTTAGTAAGCGTATAGAGAATAATAGACCCTTAGTAACCTTAGAAGGATAGTATCGACACGACGGCCGAGAACCTTACGGTTACGACCGTAGCTCTATATACTAACATTACCCTATAGTATAGCCTTACGGCGGTAGTAGTATATAAGCTTCCTTACGAACCTCGATATAACTATCGCCTACTAGTTATTTAGAACCGTAACCTCTCGAGTCTCCGAACGGTATTACTTAGCCTTACGCTTCTACTAACCCTAAGAGTAGCTATAACGTTATTACTAATAGCGGCTATATACTAGGCAGAGATCTTAATAGTCGGGGAGTTAATAGTTAAGGACCTAATAGACGGGGAGTTAAGTAAAGATAAAGAACATAAGATCGAATAGTAGACCTTTAGTATACTAGACAATAGATACTACGATACGGAGGATTACGATAGCCTACTTAGTCTTTCTAGACATACTATAGAGTGCTTCTTATTATAGGATAAGATACGTACCGTTTAATTACCTTAGTCCGTAAACAACAACACTACTAAGGATAAGAGAGGCAATAAGATCGACCTAGAATTACTCTAGTAGTAAGATAAGTAGTACGGTAACATCGTACGATACTATAGAGATTAATACGTCCTATAAATGACTATAGCTTAACATACTCGATTTAAGCGTAAGGTTATAGGATTCCGATACTTCGTAGAAACTAGCCGTCTAGTAAGGAAGAAACTCTTAAAAACTCCGTACCTTGCCCTTAAACAACGTATACTCTAGCTAAAGTATATCTTACCGTACGAGATTACACCTACTTTATACGCCCTCTATAATTAGAAAGGATACTTTAACGTACGTATTATCCTATAGAAACTTAAGGAAGTATAGTAGCTATCGATAATACTAGATATTAATAACTATATTAAAGGATGCTTCGAATGTTTACTATAGGCAAACTAGAGTATAAGCTAGCCGTTCGGAACTAGATTACACCTCTTAGTATTATATCTAAATGAAATTTAAGAGATCGACCTAATAGGCCCGTTCCCTATAGATAAAAAGACGTACGCTAAGTACGCTCTAGTTAAAGTTAATGTATTTAATAGGTTTAGAGAGATTATATTCCTTAAGGACCGAGAGATAGAGATAGTTTATTAAGCCTTAGACTAGATGTTTAATTAATCTACCGAACCTCTAGTAGTATTCTACGACCTAGGGACCGAGTTTATAATAGTAAAGGAACATCTCTAGTCTCGTAGAATAGATATACGACTAGGGCTAATAGGTAGTAAGCGACTTATAGGTATAGTAGAGAACCTTAATTATATTATTCGTCGATGTATTAAGAAAAGTACTAACTCTAGTATAATCGACCGTAATAGCTATTAAGTAAACACCCTCGTTCGATAGACGTAGGATATATACCGAGCGGTTAAGGTAGCGAACCTCCGCTATATCGAATTACTCGGCTTCTTACTAATAGAAATCCGTATAGGAATTAACTCCGACCTAGAGGTTTCTAACCTTACTATACTATATAGCTAACGTAAGGAAGAACTCTATACTATACTAAATGCTAATGCCTAAGCTTTTACTATCTTAAATAAATAACAGTTTATTAATACTCTATAGCACTTAGCGACCCGCGAAGGTATCTACGCCTTAGTTTAAGAGAGTACTAGGATCCTTACGGCTAAACGGTATACGCGTATTAATAAGTATATACGTATAGTTATACTCTAGCCCGGAGATATAGTAATAATAAACAATCGTTACATCCGTTAAAAGAGTAAGTAGCTAGTATAGATAGGGCTATTTAAGATATAGTTAAAAGCACTAGAGTTGTCACGAAGTGACCGGCTTGACCTCGGGCACGGGTAGTCCCGCTGCTTTGTCATCGCCTTTTGTACTTAGTCGCGAGCTTCTCGCTCTCTCTTCTAGGCCTACGGCCTATATTGAACTACTGTTAGAGAGCCCCTTACGCGTCTGTTACATTATAGGCCGTCTCCCAGACCGAGACGCATCGCTACAGCTAGCGTAGTTGCCTCGAAGAAGAACCGGCTCGCAGCTCTGAAGAGCGTACGAGACGAAGGCGCCACCGCGCAGAGCCTCAGCACACCACACTAAGCGCGACACGAAGACTCTCGGCACATTACACCGAGCAGTGAGTATGTAGCAACTCAGAGCACCTAAGCCTGCGCAGAGCAGTTTCTCGAACATGCTAGACGACACAAAGGCCTCCTTAGCAAACACCACTGAGTTCGCAGACACAGCGCGCACGCTCGACACCGACACGAAGAACCCGCAGAATCAGTAGCCCACAGTCATGTCAGACACCGAGTCTCCGCCACCGCCGCCTCCTCGTCTACCTACACCTACACGCATTCGTCGCACTCTACGCCCGCCGAAGTATACACTTTCTCCGCATCGCGTGGTGAAGAAGGAAGATGAAGAGCCGAGCAACAGCGACGCGAAGCAGCGCGTAAGACGCAAGATCAAAGATCCGCTAGAGTTTGATGGCCTGCTGCCTCGATACTGCGAGTGGAAGGGCAAGATAAAGGTGAAGCTGAAGAATGACTACCACGACGACTTCCAGGGCGCTGTCGACTACGTGAAGACCATTGTCACTAGCACAGCCTACGACATGGTGGAAGTACACATAGAAGCAGGGCTGTGGCAGTCGCTTGAGGACATATAGATTGAGATGGACAGCGCCTTTAGCGACAGCAAGAGCAGTGTCAAACAAAGTGCAGCTACAGAGTTGACCATACTCCGCCAACACGACAGTGAAAGCTTTCACAGCTTTTCACGAAGATTCAAGAGCCTGTCTACTAAGGCCAACAACATACTAACTGCCGCCGAGCTGTGGATGAAGCTAAACACCAGCTTTCAAGATGAGTTGAAGCGTAACCGCACGCTGCCACTACACGAGTTTGTGGCTCTTAGCCGGCAAACTGAGGACACTTGGAACTTAAGCGCACAATTGAGTGCGCACAATAATGCGAGCATGGACAAGGACAGCGGCAGTAACCGCTTCACTAACACCGCTAGCAGCCTTAACAATAAGGACTAGCCAAGCAGCTACAATAAGCCAGACTAGCCGAAGAGTAGCCGGAAACATTGAAGGAGTTTCCTGGCCTCTCATTGGCCGGTGGAAACTCGCTAAGCACACCGGATTTGAAGGATTTGAGAAGCGTACGAGTCGTTTGCGCAAGTCTCAGAACTACGCTACGTACCGGCAACAACACATGGATTTTAAGAATTTCTCAGCCCTCCGGCTTTGCAACACAACGACAACACAACTTGATGGTACCTACTCAATTGGAGCTTGGTTATTGAAGGATGTTCATGGATAGCGAGTGATTTTTGATGGCGTACGGTCAGTGGAATGACCGTGTTTTTGAAGGGGGGGTACTGTCACGAAGTGACCGGCTTGACCTCGGGCACGGGTAGTCCCGCTGCTTTGTCATCGCCTTTTGTACTTAGTCGCGAGCTTCTCGCTCTCTCTTCTAGGCCTACGGCCTATATTGAACTACTATTAGAGAGCCCCTTACGCGTCTGTTATAAGAGTCCGAATACTCCTTTATCCTAATAATACGTTATACTAAGGAAACCCTACTAGGAACACACTATAGTAACTATCTTAAACCTTTTAAACCTCGTACTAGCTACCTCGTAACTATAGATCTAGAGTTCGAACGTATCCCTATACCTAAGACGTTATATCTAAAGAAGATAAAACAGTCTAATTAAAGTAAACAGTACTAACACCTTACGCGCTATTAACTAGTTAATAACATTACTAAGGTTATATATAGATAAGGGACCTTTAACAAGTATAAGTAATTAATAAGGAGCGCCTTCTAACTACGCTAATCGAATAGGACCCTAGATTCTAGCTTACCTCCGTATCTACCCCTACCTCCGTACTAAAACGCTAACCTTACCTTTAGCTGTTTATTTACTTAACTCTCTACCTAGGTAGTAGGCTTTCGACTACTTATAAGCTTACGGCCTAAGGTAGAACCCTAGTACTAATGCTTACATTAATATTAATTATATAGTTTCTTTAGCTTCTATAGAATTCCCTAGCCGATAAGAGTATTTACTTGTCCGCTTAGCCTAATCGTATAGTACTATACTCCTTTAATATAACTACTAATCGTGTCTTTAGGCTAGCATCGAAACATA